>CANUEY010175707.1:0-219640 GCA_948099555.1 Croton setiger
TTTCTTCCTTTTTCCTTTCTTTTTCCTTTTCTTTCTTTCTCTCCTTTCTTCTCTCACTAAACCAAGCTTTTCTTATGTTCTTCCACCTCTAACTTCTGTATCCAGAAGTGATATATATCACTTCCAGCCAGCAGCAGCTCCATTTTACACTAATGACCATTTTACCTTTAATATTTACTTAATACTTAAGTAAATACATGTATTTTCTTTTATTTACTTTATCATCTTTCCATTTTCTTTAAATTCCAGCCCCTAAATCATGACAACACCTACTTACAAATTGTTTTTGGTGTCAAAATAAATAGCATAATACGTGTATGAAATTTCGTAAAAATCGGAATCCGAAAATTTATCGCGGTTCGGTCGGTACCTTAAAACCGAGTCCGAAGCTCGACGATTTTTGCAAAATTAAAACCGTACGACGTCGTCATATAATTTTGATTCCAAAACACTTTAAAACATATTACTAATCATATCTCAAAATACCAAGGTCACTTGGTTCATATTTGACGCGATTTCGACGTTTTCCGACCGCGTAGGTCCAAAAACCCTAATTAGCTCCGTTTGTGTCTTTCGACGGAAACCGAGCCTATAACTCAACTTGTTTCTCTTATTCAAATCATTTATCATCAAAGATAATTCATATAATTCATATTTAACTTATTAATCACATAATATCATAATGCATTTTAATGAAAATGCATGAAATGACGTCGATTTGACGTAGGGTTTGGTTTGGGGTGTCACACACTTTACACCACTTGCTTCATTTTTAACTTAATCTCTCACTTTAAACCAAAATATCTAACTTAAACTTTTCTCATTTCTTCCAACCCTACCCTTTCTTTGTTTCTACCCATAATCACATCCAGCACCAGATTTTAATTCATGTTCAAGGTAGAAATAATAAGTATAACTCACATTTAAAGTTTCTTCAAAATCGGAAACTGAAAATTATTCGCGGTTTGGTCGGTGCCCTAAACCGACTCCGAAACCTCAACGATTTTTATGGAATCGAAACCGTACGATGTCATCGTAAAATTAGGATTCCAAAAATCTTAAAATATATTAATAAACATATCATCAAAAATATCAAAATCATTTACTTAATATTTTCTGTGTTTCCGACGTTTTTCGGTCGCGCGAGCCAAAAACCCTAATTGGCTTCGTTTATGTCTTTCGATGGTAAACGAACTTAAAACATAACTTATTTTCATATTTCATTTCATTTTTAAACATGTTCAAATCATATATTTCATGTTTAACTCAAATATCAAATCAAATATAATGCATTTAAATGAAAATACACTTTATGCATGAAATGACGTTGAAACGATGTAGGGTTGGGTTTGGAGTGTCACATCAATTGTCTCCTTACCAGAATTTTGGATCTAAAGACACCTTTAGATACCCTAGCCTGATACACTCAAATTTCGCCGATATTAACTCTTCAACCTCGGGTATTTGGATGTTCTATATATGTCCGCATTTCTAAACATAATAGGACCAAGCTTGATCCTTGTGCAGTCAAGTGTGTGTTTATGGGATATGATGTGAACCAAAAGGGGTACAGGTGCTTTAATCCCGTTATGAACCGGACATACATAGATTGTGATTTTTTGGAAATAGAGTTCTACTATAACCACCTTAGTAGTTAGGGAGAGAATCATTATATGTTCCCACTAAGTTGGTTACATAGTCCGGTTTTCATGATAGAATTTGTTCCAAAAGAACAAGTAGGCGGTGACACCGAGTCCTCTAGAGATGAAGAACAGTCCAATACGGTAGAACCACTACCTACTTCTTCTCTGTCTGGTATCCATGAGGTTAGTAATTCAAAACCTCTTTTACATTTTTCTGATTCTCCTAGTATGGATTAATCCAGCAGGATTAGAAGAACAAAGGTCTGAAACACAGGAGAAGTACACTCTTCTGCCAAGAAGGAACATGGGAATTCCACCAAAGAGGTACGAGCTAGAATATGAACCCCGGAAGTCTAGGTATCCCGTAACAAATGTAGTAAGGGGAGCTAGTCAAAAGAGAGAGAACATTTAATATTGTTCTATACTCAGTTGATATCCTTAACACAGTGGAGGAAGCACAATGCAATGAGAATTGGAGGCAGGCAATGCAAGCTGAAATGGAGGCATTAGAAAAGAACAGAAAATGGGAAAAAACCAAAATATCAACCTGGAAAAAACTTGTCGGATGCAAGTGGGTATTTACCATAAAACACAGAGCGGATGGAACCGTTGAAAGATACAAGGCGAAACTGGTTGCCAAAGGTTATACACAAACCTATGACATAGATTACTCCTAGACTTTTCTCCAGTAGCAAAAATAGACACCATTTATGTTCTATTTTCTGTGGCGGCAAACAAGGACTGAACTTTGTATCAGTTTGATGTGAAGAATTCCTTCTTGCGTGGTGATCTAAAAGAAGAGGTGTACATGGAAACTCCTCCAGGATTCTCAGAAGATTTTCAGCCTGAAGAAGGGTGCAGACTTAGAAAGGCACTCTATGGCTTGAATTTCCACATCCACTCCCTCTTCCCTGATACAGCAAATTTTGAGGGGTCGGTATCAATTTATGCCTAATTGCTCCACACCAATTAAAGAAACTACATATACCCTTTTTTCCAGATTCTGTTTTAGGGTCAAATTGGTCAACTCCAAATGCTAAATTGTATGGATGAACACCAGCAGCTCCTATTACCATCAGTCCAAGTCCTGTGTATAGATGTGCTCTCTGGGCTAGTGTTAGCCCTGTACAAATGCTACTCTCTTTACAAGTAATCCCTATGTATATTATATGGTAAGAAAGTTGAAATTTCATAACAAAGTCAAAGTTTGAGAAACAAGAGAAGAGAAGGAATTTTAAGTAGCAGAAAGGAAGTAAACGAAGCAAACAAGGTTTTGTAGTGACCGAAGTAAGAGTCAGGGAGAAAGGCTCCAATCAAAGTACTAAAATCAGATGTGCCATTGAAGATATTGACAAGAGATGCAGCAGTTAAGCTTTTCATGTTGAGGACACTAATATATGAGCAGATTTGCAATAGTTCCAACCTTCTCAAATGTTTCATTTCCAATTATAAGGGCATAGCTTTCCGTCCTCTGTATCTGTAGCTGATGTTAGGGTGTTGAGTTATCTGATTTTCCATGTTCTCTTTACTGAAAAAGTGAATGGGAATTTCAACTTTAACTGGTATTGTATGAAATCAAAAATTTCAGTTTCTTTCTAAAATCATATTTTTTTCTTCTTACACTTTTTTTTTTAAAAAAAAAAATTCTTTTCCTTAATATAATTTAGTTTAGCACCGCAATGATTGAATTTATATATTTAAATCAATCGATTTTCTTTTAATATTTTTATTTTGCACTGTATTTTTTAAATTTATATGTTTAATTCAATCACTTTCTCAAATAATTACTAAAAAATTATAGTATACTATATTGTATAGTTTTCTCAAATTTGCAATAAGTAAGGCGGAATGATAAAATTAGAAAAGGAAAGAAAAAGAAAAGAGATAAAATTAGAGTTTCTTTCTTTTTTTTTTATTTTACAATATTGTATGCTTTCTGCACTCTTCTAAGTCCATGGATTTTTCTGTCAGAACGAAAATCTATAATATAACCCTTACCCTTGTAGACGCAGCCTAGCCATGGGTTGGTTTGGCCATTCAACGAACTTGACTTGAACTGTGGTCTCACCATAACGATGATGAACTAGCTAGGAACTGCTGAGAGCAATTTGGTTTAGATTTAAAAACAAGAGCCAACGAACCATGAAATCGACAATGAATCGGTTGGAGCTCTGTCTTAATAGATGGTTTGAACATATATAAATTGTCCTAATCAAAGGTTTCATTTGATGGTTTTGAATATTTCTTCAAACCATAAATAAAACTGTGAACAACCGATTCATAAATTGTCAAATGAACCATTTTCCAAAGTAGCTTTGGTTCAAGGTTTTCACGAATTGTTGGTTCATGAACCGTAATCGAGTCTAACTTCTTGGACGTCCTCCAATATAATAAATTGTTTGTACTATATTGTGCGAATTATATAACCTTTGATGACCTCTATTAAAAAAAGAAGAAATTCCCTCTTCAATATTTGTCCATTTTACTTCAACAGTTAAAGGTTAACGTTGTACAAACCACATATCCAACTACCAAAATTATTGGATTGGCACGTCTACTCGTTCCATATGAGACCTTATATGTGAAAGCTAAATCCTTTCACTTTGTTTCATGTTACTAGTATTGAATTTCCCTCACTTCTTTTGTACTTAAACCACTTTGAACAAAACAAAAAGTACCCGAAATTCACAACTCCAAGTCCAGCAATCATGTAATAGTAAAGGTCTAATCTTCCCTTATTAAGATCTTCCGGCAGCCAGTCACCGGTAGAAGCTCCTTTTGTCGTCCGGTGAATGACCGTAATTAAAAAACTACTTATATAGCTTGAACCTGCTAAGCCACAATAGAAAAGTGAGCCTGCAATGCTTCTCATATTTTCAGGAAATTGCTTGTAGTAAAATTCAAGAAGGCCAATAGTCCCAAATGCCTCAGCTAATCCTGTTACTACTAATTGAGGGATTAACCATAAACCTGACATTGAAGAAATTGCACCTTTTCTTGGTGCAATACCCACAGTTGCCTTTGTAAGCGCAATTGTTCTCCTCTGTTCTTCAACTACACCAGAAACAAGCATTGCAATTATGGAAAAAACTATGCCAATACCAATTCTTTGTAGTAATGTTATGCCGCCTTCTTTTCTTCTAATCTTTTCCATGACCGGGACGAATACTCGGTCATAAATAGGTATAAAAATGGTTACAGTTAGCATCAAGAACACAGTATAAGAGGCTGCAGGAATCCTGAAATTGCTGCTTCCAACGCGTGTATCACTTTGAACTGCTTGGAAAACTGTGTAGGTTCCGGGTTGGACTAGAGCAATGTAGAATAGCATACCAGAAACAAGTATTGGCATTACTCTCATTAGGCATTTCACTTCTTCTACTTGTTGTAAACTGCATAGTTTCCATGGATTAGTTGGAGATCCATCAGGGTTTATTTCATCTTGTTGAGTTCTAATTGCAGCTCTGTCCAGAAATCTGTTTCATAGACAAACAATAGCATTTTTTCAAAATTAGGCTATTCAGTTCAACAATTTTTCAAGTACTTTTTAGTGTTCAACACTAGAACAATAAACAAGGGCTTAAAATTTACCTGAATTGATGTGTGTAAGAAAGGTCGGAATTGATTGAATTAGGAGGAATATAATTGTAAAGAGAGAGCCAAGGATGCTCGATGGACTTCAACCGCCTTTTCTTGATTGAAACCACTATAACTTGAGCTATACTAGTCATTGGACTTCCAGTAGCATTAACTTTAACATAAATTTTAGAACCCATGAAGAAGAGTACACAAGCAAAAAGCATCAAAATTGGTGGAATTGCTAAACCAATTGCCCAACTAACGTTGGATTGAACGTAAACGATTAGAGTAAGAGATACTATCTGGGCAAATGTGAAGGTGAAATAATACCAATTAAAGAAACTATCAATACCCTTTTTTCCAGATTCTGTTTTAGGGTTAAATTGGTCAGCTCCAAATGCTAAATTGCATGGACGAACACCACCAGCTCCTATTACCATAAGTCCAAGTCCTGTATATAGAAATGTCATCTGACCTTGTGTTAGCCCTGTACAAACGCTACTCTCTTTGCCACATTTTGGAGGGTGCAAACTTGGAATTGCAGCTGTTAATTGTATAACAAGTAATCCCTATATTATATAGAATGATAAAACAAAAGTGAGATACTCTTTCAGTCCTCAAATAAAAGTTGCAACTACATTTCTTGACAAAGTTATTAATTTATCTAAATTATAGTAAAATATATTGGTTAATTTCACCATATTAGTTACATTTTTGAACACTCTTTTTTAATTAACTTTAAGTTTATACGGTAAAAATTAGTGAAAGATATTAATAAATGTTTGCTAACATGTGCAAAAAGGCAAGTAATTGGACGCTTATTTATGGACTGAGTGAGGAACTAATTTAACATTGGACAAGGACATTTTATTCTAGTGCATTATTGATGCAAAGATAGTTAATTAAGCTAATGCAAAATTAGCAAAAATTAAGGTGCAGAAGGAATGTAAGAAGTACCAGAAAGGAAGTAAAAGTAGAAAATGCCAAGGTTTTGTAGCGACCAAAGTAAGTGTCAGAAAGAAAGGCTCCAATCAAAGTACTAAAGTTGCAAGTGCCATGGAAGATGTTGATAATAGTTGCAGCAGTTAGGCTTTTCATGTTGAGGACAGTTGTAAAATATATTAACAGATTTGCTATTGTTCCAATGGCTCCAAGCTTCTCAAATGTTTCGTTTCCTGGAAATTATTACTAATTACTTAAAAAAAAAAAAAAAAACAAAAAAAGAAAGAACAGTTTCAGTTTCTACCAATTATAAAGGGCATAGCTTTCCATCCTCTGTAGTTAATGTTCTTATGAAAGTGATCCTCTCTTGTTGATCCATTCTGATCTTCTGCAGTGACCTTGTTTTCCATTTTGTGTTTGGTTGGCCTGAGAGAATGAAAAAGGGAATTGGAATTCAAAGTGGTATTACATATGGAAACAAGAATTTCAGTTTCTTTCTAATGAAAAAATCACATTTTTTCTCATTTATTGATAGGTGCACCGAGTCATGTCATTTTAAATGTTCAACCACCTTTGTCCTGTCTTCTCTCAAACTCTTAATCATAAATTGTAACAGCCTCTCTCAACTTATTCTATGCTTTCTTCACTCTTTTAGGTCTTTCAACTGAAACAAACCAAGGGCGACCGAAGCTGTTTGAGTGGGTACGAGACCGAGTCGAGAGAGGATGAATCAATCATGATTGGTCTAGTTCGGTTAAAAAAAAAAATCAAATTTGAGCTGTTGAAACTTGAAATTATCTGTTGAGTGCTCATAATTAGGCTTGTTGTAGGTCAGGTGACTTTGGATACCTGCACTACCCTTTCCATTTTAACCTATATGCACCCAACTAGAGGTTGCCATGGTCCTGGTTGGTTACCGGAACCAGCAGTTCCTAGTCTGTTTTTCATTGGACCCAACCCCCAAAAGTCAAACCCACCTCTGATCTCTAGTTCAGGTTTGTAAAAATTATGAATTATAATCGTAGACAACTCGTAACTGTAAAAAAATTGCTGAACACCGACAGTCCTAATTGTGTGAATCGAACTACCGAGCCTATGCAAGGTAGTTATCGTTGCTAGAAACAGTGGGCTTTTGCAGTTAGCTGATTGTTGGAATGAACTTATAAGGACTGACAGGCCATACCGTCGAGCTTTTGTGGGCTGTCCGTTCAAGGGACTGTTTGGCTATTTTTTTTTTTTTTTTTTTGCTTTATAAGCAACCTTATTTTAAGGATATATTAGTCTAACAGTATGAAAAATTTAACACAAATTTTCCACCAAATTCTCTAATCTCTTAATCTTTCTCAATACCATTTCAAATTGTCAAAGCTATTTAATACCGTGAATGCCAAAATTTGCTACCTTCACATTTCATGTCGGTTCTTCCTCAGACCTCCCGATCAAACACCATTTCAAGCCAAAACTCAGTCAGATGAACTGGTTTCTTCTCATGGAAGTCATCTCTCAGTTTGACGCTGACAACTCGTGGAAATTTCTGAACTCAGAAAACCTCATAAATAAAGTAAAACAACAGAAAATGGCCAAAACGACAGAAAACCAGATCAACATTAGCCGCATAGATAGAATGGCCGCTGCGTCCACGACGGCTACTAATGGCGGCTATAGGGTCCACGACGACCACTGGTGGCGGCCACTCATAGCACGAAGGTCGCCAATCAAATTCCTACCTGATTCTTTCCTTTTCCAACCAAAATATTTTTTAGATTTACCCCAAATCTTCTGATTTGTTGCAAAAATACCCTTAGAAATTGCATTTCGACCCTAGGCTATCTCCTATAAATAGGAGATTGATTTTAAATTTTCAACATAGACAATCCGTCAATCTTCTATCTTTAAGCTGAGAGTTCTTACTCTTGAAAATTTTTCTTCCATTCAAATGGGTTTTTCTAAAACCCTCAACCTTTCCTAAAATCCTTGCCATCCTTTGGTGTTCAAGACTCGGCTTTCATAAGTCTCGCCATCCTTTGACACTTAAAATTTGGCTTCCTTAAGTCTTAACACTTTTTCCAAGCTTTCTTAAGCTTCCTCGGTCCAATCCTAGGTTTTATGTTGCGGTTAGGTCGTACTATCGATCATGTATATCGCTTACTAAAGCTCTGTCAATTCAATATCATAATACTTTAATTACTGTACCTGGGGTTTAAATTCAATTAAACTCCTCAAATTCAATTTCATATCACTATTCGGATTCCATTTGAATATGTAAGTAGTCTTGAGCTATTTATTTTAGAATGCAGGCTCAACTAATCAAACAAATTATTTTACTTCGGCTATTTATCGATTTCAATTTTATTTTCTTACTAATCATTTTTTCAAGTGTTTTGCTTGTAGGAATAGAAATCTGCTTCATCCTTCTCACATTTATTTATTTTCCATAATTACCCCTTTTTTAACTAAAAACTTAGTCTCTGAATCCATTTTTTGGTTCGAGACTAGTGCCTTTGTAAAAATTTACATTTTTGCTATTTGAGCTAAATGAAGTTACTTTTTCGATTTTTTGCCTTTATAATATAATTAGGGTGACAACTTCTTCAAAATTATTTTTTTTGTGTTCAGCAAGTTTCGCTATTTTAGTAAATTTCTTTTTAGTTTTTTTTTTTAAACCCAAATTTTAAGCTCATATCCACAAATATACTCCCTCTGTTCTTTTTATATAGGAAAATTTTATACTCCCTATGTTCTTTTTATATAGGAAAATTTGATTTTTTTATTATGTGATTGACTCCAAATTTTGAGCATAATCATTCACTATTTCGATATGTGAATCAATTATTTCGTCTTCCGTTTTTCTTCTGCTTCCATAATCATCATCTTTCATCACAAAGCCTTCTAATCCAGAGGACAGAGAATCAATTATTATCCATAATTGTTTTCTCTCAGATTTCTTTGTTTCCATTTTCACCTTTGGATTTCTTTTTGTCTTTGTATTCTTCTCTGTTTCCCTTTTGATTTCTTTCATGCTTTCTTCTTTTCTTTTTTTTTTATTCCAAATCAAAACGGCACCGTTTGGTGCTCTTCTGGGCTAGGTAGCATAGTTTGAATCGAACCGGTCTGGTTCAATTCAAACCTAAATCTTTAAAATTGGGTTTAATTAGGATGGTCTGATTCAAATAAACCATGGTTCGATTCAAATAAACCAAAGGGTAGTTTTGTCATTTTCAAAAAATCATTGATTTTTTCAATTGACTAACGCCGTTTCTGGACGGAAGGACCTGATATTATAATTTTTTAAATTTGAAAGACCCGATGATATAATTTCCAAAATAGAGAGACTCAGAGTATAGTAGTCAAAAATTAAGGAACTTATAAATAATTTAAAAAAAAAAAAAATTCAAATTTTCCTCTCTAAAATAATTGCAGAAAATTTAAAAAAAAAAATTAGCCAGAAAACCGAAATTAAATGTCAATTTTGACCATCATGAACTGCCAAAAGTCCAGCGCATCCAAGCCCGAAATTTGAACCATGGCACGTGTCTAGTCACGGATCCTATACCTGCCGACCCATGAACCATTGGGCGAAGGAGGCCTCTACACCTAAGGAGGCTATGCTATACACTTGACTTTAAAGTAGTCAAAATTCTAGAACCTTTATATGAACCAGCATCATTTCCTCCCTAAGAAACTAGAAAGTGAAGGCTGTAAGTTGGCTTTTTTTTTTTTTTTTTTTTTTTTTTTGTTGTAAAGACTTTTTTAAGTGGGACGTTCCAAAAATTTTATAACCTTTTTATGAACCCGCATCATTTCCTCCCTAACAAACTTTAAAGTGTAGGGTTTAATTTGGGTTTTTTTTTTTTTTTTTTTTTTTTTGTCTTGTAAAGACTTTTTTAAGTGGGACGTTCCACAAATTTTAGAATAAAACAATAAAATGAAAAAAAATATTTTATCATCACAGGGAGAAAAAAACGCAAATTTCATAATTAAAATGTAAAGTTGTGGAAACATTTTAAAATCTAACTCATTTGGTTTTGGTTTATTTCACTTTTAATATATGTATAGTATGAGATATTTATCAGAAATTCTTAAGTAAATTCAATCTACTATGAATCAAACGAATCATATTACATCACTTATTAAAATTTTTATCATGTTACTTTCATATTTAAGAATAATTAAGTAATTATCTATGGTAAAACTTATTGACAATAAGTGCCTAAGTTGAGCAAAGTTGTGGCAAATCAATGAAAGAGAAAGATTAATAGTTTTACCAAAGTTAATATGGCGGCTGACACTTAGGTTAGAGAAGAAGGTTTATTATATAAATTTTACGGTAGATAATTTTATTTGTAGAGGTGATTTATTTCCATAAAAAGAAATTTGTAGATGTGACTTGGCAAAATTTTAATAGTGGCGTAATATGATTAGTTTGATAAGTAAGTGAAGTGATAAAGTAGGTCTATTTAAGAATTTTTTAACATTAGCTCCGCCTTTACCTGCGGTGCAGGTTTAAATCAATATTTGTAAATTATTGAACATGATTAAAGAGTGCAATTTAGTGGATTTCAAATTTTTTACTTACACTTTGGATAAAAAATTTATAAATTTTCATTGGATGATATATAATATGTTTAATTTGTGTTTTTTTTTTTTTCCTTCTATCATTACAATGAAATTGCTCCTTTGGAGTAAGCAATTGCTATTACCGTTATCAAACAGTCGGTAATCGGTTAATCGATCAATATTTTACAATACGGTCGGTAATCGGTTAATCGATCAATATTTTACAATCACCGTTATTGATACCGGTAACCAAAATTTTTTAGTCTCGTTACCGATTACCGACAATAATTTACCGATTACTGAACCACTAAAAACATTCAAATTCAATCCAATATTCAGAACACAAATTCAATACAAACAACACACTATGAACAAATTCAATCTAAACAAAGTAGGATGAGTCAAACATTCATCCAGGATCCCAAGTATACAGACATATTGACATTTCCATAATTAAACTTCCTTTCTGATTTTGAATTAACTTCGAAATCAGAGGTACTAATTGTTTAGGGAAAGGAGAAAGAAGAAGAACCCTAACTTTAAAACTCTCCAGAAACTCTAACTTTAAAAATCTCAAATTCAAAGGGTGCTTAGTGGTTTTCCTCTAATTTTTCAGACTTCTCTCCCAATTTTTCTTCTGATTTTCGAAAGTGCTCCACCTATTCTTCTGCCTTCGTCTGCTTTCTTTCTCATTTCCTTTCTAAGCTTTCACCTTCCCTCTTCTGTTCTGGCTCACCACCTTTCTCTTTCTCAATTTCATCATCTCTTTCTAATCTCCATTCTGATTTTGTGTCATTTTGTAAGAGAGGACTGAGATGGACGGACGAAGAAGAGGAGAGGAATGAAGAAGACAGTATGACTGTAAGACAGACGAAGAAGAGGAGAACAGGAGAGAACGGCTGCTGCTTGCTAGGCGTAGAAGAAAAGAGAAGAATTAGGTTCACTTTAGGTTGTAAAATATATATAGTAACACAAAACGACATAGTTTTGAGGAGTCAAATTCAGTTATTTTTTCGGTAATTCGGTAAATTTTTTTACTGAAACTGCTACCGAATACTGACGGTTGTTACCGTTACTGATTATGGTTACCGAATTGATTCGGTTCGATAATTACCGATTGGTAATTCGATAATAATCGAAATTTGCTCTCCCCATCCCACCCAACCATTATGAATGGAGTGCTTCTTCAAGCATTTAATTTTTGTTTGGACTCTCTCTAATAAAATTGAACCAATATTTTATATTTTATCGGTTCAAATTAATTAGAGAAAATTTCTAAATTTAACATTTAATTTACATACAAAAATTTATATTTAAACAACCTAAAATTATTATTATAATATCAGTAATGAATTTAATATTAATATATTAATCACAAACTAAAAAATCTAGTTGATTGCTTCATTAAATCTATTGTCAGGATATTAAAAATAGGAAAATTATACAATATAGTATACTTTCCAATATTCATTTTAAAAAAAAGCACATATTATAATTAGAGAAATAACACATTTTTATACTTTTACCATATTGACCTTATTAGTTTTTTATTTATTTTTATTTTTTAAAAAATTTAAAAAAAAATAAAAAAAGGGAAAATTCGTGAAAACAAAACATCATTCGTTAGTTTCTTTCTCAATGATGATCGCCACCACATGTCCTCAGAATGCACCATTCCGCGTTGCCAATCACTAGTTTAAGCCTCAGTGAGTTCAATAGACACTAAACCTCTAGCAAATAACGGTGGGAAGGTCGAGTCCTAACTGAATCAAAATTTGGTTTATTTTTTATCCATGATATTTTAGGTAACTTTTGATCGGTTTTTCGACAATGAAATTCCTATATGAGACCATCAGATGAAAACCTAAATGATGAGAAATATTTTGATACCTAGTTTTTTGTCGTTTATTCTCCGTAAAAAAAAAAAAAATCGTTGTTCGACGCTAGTCAACTATTTTTTGCTTTTTTCAGCTGAATATAGGAAGTCGTGATGAAGCAAAATCATTTTTAAAATGTATGAGTTAAGAATTTTCAATGACATATAATTTATGAGATTCCATTACCGTTTAAAATTTTTGGCAACAAGTGGCATGTAGAATTTATGAGAAGAAGAAGATGACCATGACCTTATCTATTTTAGGGTTTTTCCTGTGATTTATATTTTACTTTTATTGATTTGTATTTATTTTTATTGATTCTTATTAATGTTTATTGACTGGATTTTATTGATATTTATTGATGATTAGTGATTGTATTTATTTACATGTAGTGAACCCTTTATTGATTTTTTTTATTTTTATTGATATTTATTTATTGGATTTGATTATCATTAATGGTTACTAAGTGTACAAAACACTTTCCATTATTGATCTGTTTTTACCTTTATTAATTGTTTTTTATTTTTATTGATTCTTATTGAAGTCTAATGACTAAATTTTATTGATTTTACTGAAGATTTATGATTGTATTTGTATGTACTGAACACTTTCCATTTGTTATTGATTTGTTTTTACCTTTATTGATTCTTATTGATATTTATTGATTAGATTTTTATTGATAATTTGTTATTGATTAGTTTTTAATCGGTGCAAACAGTTTTAGACAATTTTTGCTATGTTTCTTCTATTTGTTCAGTTTGGAGTCCTCCAAGAGCTCAATGCGTTCCTTATTAGTAGTCATAGCTCTAATACCAATCTTAGGTCCTAAACAAAGATATATAAAAATAAGAGTATTCTGCTTAAGGTGAGAATAATAATTTGAGAAATTTCTGCTCACCTTCGTTATTAGCAAATAAAAATTTAAAGGGTAATTACTATTGGGTTCCTGAGATTTAGCTTAATAGATTCGGAGGTCTCTCTATTTCTAAAATTATATCAATTAGTCCCTAATTTTTTAATAATAGACTCTCAGGTCCTTCCGTCCATTTGACCGTTAGTTAACGTTTATTTTTCAAAATGACAAAACTACCCTTTGACTTATTTGAATCGAACCGAACTAATTAAACCCAATTTTAAATCAAACCACTGTAAAAATTAAAAATAACCAAATTAAGATTTGAACCAAGGATTTTAAACATATTAGGATACATTATAACCGGCTACACTAAGACACCTTTTGTGTATTGATTTGACATGATAAGATGTTATTGTATAAGACACAACCATTCACCTTTTATGACTATAGCAATTATCTATTTTTTCAATTAAGATTTTATTAAATAATTACATATTTATTTTTTTATCATCCTAGACAAGTCTGAAGGTTAAAAGAGAAAGTTTAACTTTTCCAGAAAATTTAAAAAAAGTTTACAGAAAATTGAGTGTTTATTTGGAGAAATTAACAAAAATTAGAAAACTCATATTTTTTATTTGAAGAAATTAACAAATATTAGAAAACTCATATTTCTAATTCACGGAAATGAAATATTTATTTTTGGCCTAATGTACTCTGGGGTCTCTCTATTTTGCAAATTGTATCATTGGGTCCCTAACATTTGGAATAATAGACTCTCAGATCCTTCCGTTCAAAAACGGCGTTAGTCAACGATTTTTTTCTCCAATAAATATTTCATTTTATTGGATTAAAAATATGAGTTTTCTAATATTTGTTAATTTCTCCAAATAAAAAATATGAGTTTTCTAATTTTTATTAATTTCTCCAAATAAACACTCTTTTTAAATTTTCCGAAAAAATTAAACTTTCTCTTTTAACCTTCAGACTTGTCTAGGATAATAAAAAAATAAATATGTAATTATTTAATAAAATCTTAATTGAAAGAATAGATAATTGCTATAGTCATAAAAGGTGAATGGTTGTGTCTTACACAATAAGATCTTATTATGTCAAACCATCATGCAAAAGGTGTCTTAGTGTAGTTGGTTATCATACATCCTAATGTACTTAAGGATTCCTGGTATGGATCCAAGTTTAGTTATTTTTAATTTTTACAGTGGTTTGATTTAAAATTGGGTTTAATTAGTCTGGTTCGATTCAAATAAATCATGGTTCGATTCAAATGGACGGAAGGACTTGAAAGTCTATTATTAAAAAGTTAGGGACTAATTGATACAATTTTAAAAATAGAGAGACCTGCGAGTCTATTCGGTCAAATCTCAGAAATCCAATAGTAATTACCCCAAATTTAAATACAAAAGAAATTCAACTACTATTCCTAATTCCTAGTACACAATCTTTAAGGATAGGAAAACAACTACAACTGCTAATCTTAACGAAAATAAAATGTTAAACCACTACTCCTAAATAAACTAGCTTTTAAGCATGTGCCCACTAAGTAACGTTGGCTTAACACTCCATTAAGAAGAAGTTCTAGAACTAAATCCACACCATCTTGGCTTTAAGATTTTATCTGACCACAACACACAAACAACGTATCTTCTCATACCACACTTCAGTCTTCTTCTTCTCACCTAGGTTATGTAGCATATTTATCCAAATTCCAATAACCTAGCACTTATAATCAAGCTAAAAAAGCAAAAAAAAAATTGGATTGATGCTATGTGCAAAAAACTAGATGCTCTTGAGGCTAATAATACTTGGATTATTGTTGATTTACCACCTAACACAAAACTTGTAGGTTGTTGGTGGATTTACAGGATCAAGTATAACTCTGATGGCAACATTAACAGATTCAAGGTTAGGCTAGTTACTAAAGGATGTAGCCGACTTCTTGGAGTTGATTACAACTAGACGTTTTCACCTGTGCCCAAACTTGTCACAGTCTAAGTCCTATTGATAGTTGCAGCTGCTTTTACATGGCCATTTCATCAATTAGACATCAACAATATTTACTTGCATGGATCCATTGATGAGGATATCTACATAAAAGTCCCTCCTGGTTACACCAAAGCTCAACCTGGTCAGATTTGCAAGTTACAGAGGTCATTATATGGACTAAAGCAGGCTAGAAGGCAATGGAATAAGGAGCTAACCTTACCTCATTTCTTATGGTTTCAAGCAGTCTCAATTTGATCATTGTTTGTTTACAAAAGGGCAACATAGTTCTTTTTTGGCAATCTTAGTTTATGTTGAATGATTGTCTAATAACAGGTTCATCAGAAACATTATTTAGTGATCTTAAGAAGCATCTTCATCAGAAATTCACAATTAAAGATTGGGGCCAGCCAATATTATTTAGGAATTAAAATAGCAAGATCCACTAAATGTATGATGCTTACTCAACATAAGTTCATAACTGACATCATCAAAGATACTGGTCTTTAAGATGCCAAACCAGCGCTAGAAGTCCTTACTTACAAGTTACAAGGCACTAAGATTTCCATTCAAATGGATGAATTATTAGAAAATCTAGATGTATACTGAAGACTTATTGCTACATTGTTATATCTATCTCTTTCCAGACCAGACATTAGCTTTATTGTGCAACAACTAAGTCAATTTATGCAAGCACCAGCTCAAGCTCATCTGAAGGTTGCTTTAATTGTGGTGAAGTATCTCAAGGGCACAAGTCAGAAAGGACTTTTCTTTTCATCTTCCAATGACATGAAGTTGAGAGCATTGCAAATGCCAGAAAGTCAACAACTGGATACTACATCTTCTTAGGAACCTTTTTAATTTCTTGGAATTCAAAAAGAAAAGACCATAAGCAGTTCTTCTATAGAATCTGAGTATAAAGCCATGGTCTTTAATGGAGTCAGAACTCAGCTCTTTAATGGTCTCATTTCCACCTCACACCTACCTTCAAATATGCAGTTAGCAGATCTTTTCACCAAACCTTTGTCCCCTAGTCATTTTCAATATTTTATCTCTAAGCTTGGATTGATTGATTCTCTCCCATTCCAGCTTGAGGAATGGTGTTGAGTATAGTAATTATCACAATTCATGTAAATATAACAACTCCCTTAGTTACTAACAGAATTGACAGCTCATTAATCTTAGTGACAAGCTGTGATTGGCTAACTCTTTTGTATATATAGTATAGATGATGTAAAGACAAACTAAGGAAACAGATTCTATTCTCTTGAGAATATATCACAATGATATTGTTCTCTCAATTCTTTTAGCTCCATTGTTCTTCATTATTTGATTTCAACATTGTTTCAGTTCTATTCAACTCTGCAGTTTTCGGCCCAAAAAGGAAAAAAACAGTTGAACGATGGCGAATGACGATCTTTACTATTAATGAATGGCAACAAGTTAAGCACCTTGGATAGGGAATTCATCGCTAGAATCACGATGAATCGAGAGCTGAAATAATTCGGATCTAAAAATACCCGTATTGCGATCTGACTGTTTGAAGCCCTTCCCGCCGCCATTTTCCTGAAGTCAGGTGTCGTTGGACCTTGCCATGGCCTGGCTGGTGACTGGCGACACCAGCTAGCCCATTCCGAGGTGAACGGTGGGCAATCGACGGTGAGATTGATGGATGGAAACCTGCTTTAATTAATTCCATTATTTATTTTGTTAGAATGCTTAAAACGGACTTATACATGCGTCCGAAAAATATAATTTTGGTTTGATTGGAATATTATTTTAGAAAGAAAAACCTTTTTTTCTATTTTTCTAGTCCAAATGAACTAAAAGAAATAAAATTAAAATAAAGATGGAAGGAAGATTCAGAACTTTAGACTATAAAAAGCTTTCTTTTGCATAGATGATCCTCTTTGATTCTTTTGAGAATGTTTGTCATTCTCTTATGTTGGATTGTCTAGCATGCACATGAAACACAAACATACTCAATAATGTTTATATATTCAAGAAAACACAATCATTACGTACACATTTTTTTCTTTCTTTCTCTTCTTTAACTTGAGTACTACAGAAGAAAGAATATTGTTTGTTTGCCCTATGCGTTCTCTTCTTGCAAGCAATTAACAAATAAATATTCAAATATTCTAAACCCTAAACCACCACATACAACTGTTTTATAACCAAAAAAGAAAAATACATGAAAAACCCATAGGGAGAATGGCTCTTTTCTTGAGTCAATTAAACTGTTTTATAACCAAAAAAGAAAAATACATAAAAACCCATTGGGAGAATGGCTCTTTTCTTGAGTCAATTAAACTGGCTGATATGACCATGTTTAGCAACATCTTTTGAAATAGTGTTCAAATGCTAAAAGTTATGTTTTATAGCGTTTTGTAAAGTAGCATTTGATTTAGTTTTTAGTTGTAGCCTTTTATTAACTCATATAGCTTTTAGCATTTTGTAAACAGTTAATACAAACAGCTAAACACTATTCAAACAACTAATTTTATTGATTGCACTCATAATTGAAACCAAAGCACAAGTTATAATGATTGTCCAATCAGTTTATGATCCAAAACCCTTCTTCTTTTGGATCGATCGGTAGAGTTGGATCTTTCAAGCAAAGATTTGAGTGCAGTTTGCAAGAAATATAGTGATTCAATACTATGATCTTTGTCAGCTGCAATTATGAGTACATTTCTAATTCTTCCTCCAAGAGTTACCATTTCTGCTTTCAATGTCTTCAAATGGAGAGACTTTAATATCTCAATTAGTTCAGGCAAAAGATCAGACCGATCTTCGCAGCATAAAGAAGCTTTAAAGATTAACTGCCCTTCGCCTGAATATTCACCGGAAAGTACAGTTATTTCATCGGTTTCTGATGGAAAGGTATCAAGCCTTGGAATTTGGGATGTTTGTTGCTTTAGTTCTCTTACTCTTTGAACAACTTTTGCTAGAAGTGAAGCTTTGTCTGTCTGTTAAAATTGAAACAAAAACACAAAAAAAGTTCAGCTACTTTAATTCCAAAACAGACTACACACTAACCCTAGCGACAAGAATAAAAAAAAACAAACACTTTCTTTCTTTTCTTTTGCATTACCGTTTGAATATTCAAAGAAGCTACAAAAAGAATAGTAGTGTTTGGTTGTAAAGAAAATGAGGGAAAGCTAAGAGGTAAAAGAATATATTACAAAAATTAATTCATTTTAAAAGTCTAGTCAGTCAGCAGAGAGGTTTTTGCTTTTTGGGTCAAAAAGTTTATAAATCGAAACAAAATCAAAGTTTGAATTTCTCTTTTTCCTTTTTTTTCTTATAGTTTCTCAGCTACCAAACAGTGGGAAAAACAATAATTCTTATTAATAAAGAAAAGAAAAGAAAAGAAATAGCAGCAATACTCACATTTTTAAATGAAAAAAAGAAAAAAAAAATTCATTGAAACATCATCATCAAAGCATAGATAATTAAAACGATAAATAGCAGTAATTACCTTAGAATTGCAAGGAAGGAGGGTCCTAAGCTTATCGAGATGAGAATTAATCCTCTCTCTTCTTCGCTTCTCAGCTTCCTTGTGATTCTTCAAGGCAGCAAGAGCTTTATCTTGTGGTGTCATATCGGTAATTACAGATCTTTCCAAAAGGTAGGAGGAAGAGGATGAACTACATAAGTTTTGTAGAGGTGGGATCCCGTAGGGTCCGTCGTTGAAGACTCCGTTCTCGGCGAGAAGCCGGTACAATTGTGAGTTTTCCGGCGTGTTATTGGATTGCATGTTGTTTAATGAGTGGGTAAGGTTTTGTGAAATGAAATGACTGAATAGAAAGAAAAGGAAACCAAATGATATATAATGGTGGTGGAGAAAGAAAAAGTTAAAGTGGAGATGTTTTTGGCTTTCGGTGGTTTTGTCTACAACTTAAGATTTTTGTACTTATAGTTGTTTCTTTTTTGACATATATGTCATTTTAGACAAGTCAAGAGTTTGACCAATTTTTTTGTTTGCATTTTTTTTTTCTAAAAGAAAATCATTTTACTTCGAGTAGAATTGCATACGAGTCGAGTAGAGCTAAAGCGAACAATAGAGTGCTAGAGCTCAGCTCATTTCGGCCCCTAAACATTATGTGTATTTCATGCAAATTTTCGGTATGTAAGATGTCAACCTGTGAGATGTTAAATTATGCAAATGAAAATATTTGGGTGCCACTCAGAAAAAGGTGTAATCAATTCATATACTAGGCCCCTAAAAATTAACATAAGTTTTTCATGTCACAAGTTTTTGTCCAATGTGGAATATGTGTGTCTGTCTATTTGGAATTTGTTTGGGACGTAAGTTAAAATGTAATCCTTGAAATTAACTAGATTCTTCCATTATGACCCTTATTTTTTAAATTAGAATGAAATTGGTTAATAGATATTAAGATACAAATGTTTCGATTTAAAGTTAGAAATATGGTAAAATTGGTTAGATACGCAAATTAATGGTTAATCTATCCGTTTTGTAAAACATGTTACTTTGTATCTTTCAATTTGTTTTGAAATAAATGTAGTTTTGTATAAAGAATAAATTTTTTTTTCCATTTTTGTCCTTCATATTTTATTTAAAATATAAAATAATTTATTGTATTTTTTGATGAATTGGAGCGTGTAAAACCTGAAGAAGTTCAATTAAAAAAAAAAAAAACTATTTTAGGGTTTTAATGAATTGAATAATATGAAATTAAAAAATTTCTGAAACACCTAAAAGTATAAACAAAATTATAATTCAACACTTGATCAATGTTTGACATTTGAGTTTTCAATTTCTTCATCATCATCTTGTTGTTGTTGTTGTTCCTTGGTAACAATAGTTGATCTGTTATTATGCAATTTCAATCCTTTTTCCTCATCCTGCGTTTCTTCTTCAACCTCATAACTCGTAGAATTCTGTAATTCATCATCTTCTTTAACAAACTTAGCAACTTTTGTATAACGACTAGCAAAGAAAGTAAAATAAAGAAAATTGACTGCTCCAATCCCTGCTATAGTGTAATAATAATAATCAAGCCTATTGTTGTTCAGATCACGCCCACCTAACCATGGCGTTTTCCCTTTCTTTGTGGTCACTACACGAACTATATTAATCAGCACTGAGCCTAAATAACTAGTAATTGATAAACTAAGAAAAAAAACTGCTCCTGCAACTGTTCTCATGCTTTCAGGCATGTGGGTAGTGTAAAATTCCATTATCGCAACCGCGGCGAAAGCTTCTATCAATCCTGACAGGAAAAACTGTGGAAGTAGCAATCCAATGCTAATAGGTGCGGCAAAGGTTCTGTTTTTCAAAGCTGATTGGCGGCGATGCTTTTCGACAAGTGCAGCTACTATCATGCATAGAATTGACATCAGAATTCCAATCTTGATTCTTTGTGAAATTGTCAATCTTTTGCCTTTACACATTTTGATGAAAATCGTTTCGTAAATGAAAATCCATAACGAAAGTGCAATCATTGAAATAAGTCCCATCCATCCTGGAGGTACTTTGAAGGATCCAAGAGAGGTGTCCATTTGAATTGCTTGGAGAATCCCAAATGAACCCTGTTGGTCCATTGCTATAAGACTAGCAATTCCTGATACCCAAACAGGTAATATTCCAATTAGACTTTTCAATTGCTCTACTTGTTGCAAGCTACAAAGTCTCCAAGCATCTTTTGGCTTGCCTTCGCTGTCCAATTCTTTTGAGTCAATAATTAAAGCTGCCTTATTAAGACACTTGAACCTATCGCTACGAGCAATTTTAAGGTGCGATTTGGACTCATTAGTTGCAACATCGTAAAATTGGTAATCAGACTCTGATGTCATTTTGATCCGTCGCTTTCTATAAGCAGCTCCCATCACTTTAACCATATCTACAAATATACTTCCTTGAGGTTTCTTGCAAATATAAGTATGGCGACCGATCAAGAAAAGGGTTATAGAGAACAATAGACAAGCAGTTGGTATAGCAAAACCTACAACCCAACTCACATTGGTCTGAACGTAGACAACTGCAGTGAGAGCTATTAAAAGTGCAATTGTAAAAAGGAAATACCACCAATTGAAAAAACTCTCAAGTTGTGCTCTTCCTTTTGCTGTTGATGTATCAAATTGGTCAGCACCAAAAGCAATATTACAGGGTCTAATTCCACCCGCACCGATTGATAATAACCCAAGACTTATAAATAGGAAAGCAAGCTGCCAATGTTCTGGCTGAGAACATTTATTCTCACCATTACATTTTGGAGGGGTTAGTTCTGGAATTCCTGCAGTCAGGGTCATGCCTACCATGCCCTTAATAGCAAATTCAACAAATTATTCAGTATTATTTAATAATCAAATCTTTTATTTACATTAAACAAGCAAAATTGCAAATGGGTTTTAGTGATTAAGAACTAATATTTAATTACCACAAAAGAAGATAAACTTCCAAAGAGAAGAGTACGAAATCGGCCTAAATAAGTATCAGCAAGAAATGCACCAAATATAGAGGTAATGTTGGAAGAACCAGACCAAATGTTGATGACATTGACATTTGATAAACCTCCCATATGGTATTTATGTTGAAGATAAACTGTCATATTACTTATCAAGCTCATTGATGCCAGCTTTTCAAATGACTCGTTCCCTTCGCAAAAAAAAAATCAATCAATCAATAAATGTAATTCTGTGGCAAATGACCTCTAGTCTAGTTTAAATTCATACTCCTGCCTAGTGTGATGTCAGGTTTGAATCTCCATAATTTAACTAAAAAAAAACTTAATTTGTCATTAAAAAAATAAATGTTATTCTTTTTTTCCAAATTAAATAAAATAAATTACCAAGAATGTATCTTATGGCTCTCCATCCTCCAACTTTATTAACAGGAGAAGGAGATGATTCTGGAATTTGTTGTTGATCTAATGATGATGAAGGATCCTCCATTAGTTCCTGAAAGCTGAAATGAAAATTGAAAGAATTATTTGATTTGAGAAAGGCATATACAGTTGAGGTTGAATATGAACTGTAAACAGATCTAAATATGTATCAGGTAGAAACAGCAAGCATGGAAAGGGTAAACCATAGCTAACTAAGTGTGCAGCATATATGGTTAATTTTAACGCGGAATTTTTGTTATGATTCTTCTTAAGATTTTGTGGTGGTTGGTCTATCATAAGGGAATTGACCCATTTTTTGCGTCTTCATTCAAAAATTTTTTTTTTTTATCTATTTTATAGATTAAGATCAAATTCAAACTTTACGCTAATGATCACTTTTTAATAACCTAGTTTTTTATTTATGTATTATTTTTATTTTTATTTTTACTTTCAATTCCATATGTGTATTTTTAATTTTATTATTTTTACACAATTTCAGTTTTTAATTTTATATATTATATTCTTTTATCAATTATATAAAGGTGGCAATGGGCCGGTTCGGCCCATGACTGCCACAAAACCGGCCCGTCTTGAACCGTAACCTAAACCGGCCGAAGGCCGATCCGGTTCAGGTTCGTATAATTTTCAAACCGTAACCGTGGAGGCCCGTGAACCGTGAGAAAACCGCGCGAACCACCCAATCGAACCGTCGATTAACCGGAAAAATTGAAAAAAATTTGAAAATGAATGAACCGGCGGGCTTTAGTCGTACGTGTGGCAGCCTTGAGTCAGGTTGAACCGGCGGGCTTAACCAGCGGTTCAATCCTTAATTCTAAGCAGGCCTGGACAGAAGAGGAGAGAGGAAGGAGGCCCGGCGGACCTGACCGCAGGCCCAGCCCGTTGGATTGAAGACTGGCTCTGTACTGAGTTTAAATAATAATAAATAAATGGACCCCTCATCCCAATCACAATCTCTCTTCCCCTGGTTCCACCTGTACCACATTTGCAAATTTATATTTATTTTATAATAATTATTAATATTATCATTATGACTTAATATAAATAGAAAGTTAATTAAATCTTTAATTCTTAAATTATAGTAGTAGTATTTTATAATTTGCCTAACAAATTAATATTGTTCTAGAACATGCTAGACAAAAATTAATTATTTTATTTATGAATTTCTTAAATATTGTGTAATTCATTTATAAAAGTTAGTTTTCATTGCTTTAAAATTAGAAAAATAAAAAATATATATATTTTTGTTAAATATTTAAATTGTAAAATATTTAGTTTGTTTAAATTTATAAATTTTAAATTGAATTATTTATTTTAAATTAAACATTTTAAATACATAGTTTTTATTTGTTTTAATTTGGTCCCCAACATAGCTACCAAACAACAAACATATGTGGAATGGCAATTAGTTAATTATATAATTAATCATCTAATTGTATGATTAATCATTATTTAGTATAAGTTAATGAATATTCCTTATGACCCTTTGTTAGAAATATTCATAATTTAACATAAAAAAGGTGTAATTTTCATATTGCCAATTATTAAATTAAAATTTTGTTTCTTAATTATCATTTTTATCTAATACTAATTTATTTTTAATATGATATTATTATGACATGTAAAGCAGAAGGCTGAGGGGACCGGTGCAAGTTCCTATCCGGAACTTGACAAATACCTGTCAACCGAGTTTGAATTTTCAAGTACTGCAACGGATCCAATTAATTTTGACATATTAGAGTGGTGGGGAAGGCATGAAAACACTTTCCCTATTATGGCCAAAATTGCTAAAGAAGTTCTGGCGGCGCCGGTCTCAACAGTCGCCGTTGAACAAACATTTAGTGCCGGCGGCCTTCTGCCTTCCGAAAAAAGGACAAAACTGAGAGCAGAAAATTTAGAAGCTCAAGCATGCGTCGGCGATTGGTCGGCCGCCGACTCACAAAAACAAGAATGCTGGACTTCTACCTCCGATGAAAGCTCCGAAGTCACCGAAACCTTCTCCGCCACCGAAAATTGAGGTAAGCACATTAGAACTATGTGGGCTTTGATTTTTCTTTCCACCAAAGAAAATACGTAGGCCAAATAAATTTTTTTTTTCCAAAAAAAAAAATTATTCTCAAGCTCAATTTATTTTCCATTTTTTTTCTCTCTTCCAATTTTTATTCCATTTTCTCAATTTCAATTTCTATGTATGCAAAGTCAATGTAACATTTTCTCAATTAATAAAATATTTATTTTTAATTTATTGATTTTATTGTCTACATTTTTTTTAATTGAAGTTATTTTTTTTTTCTTCCTCAATTAATTTTATTTTTTACTAATCTTTATTCTTAAACAATTCAATCCAATTAATCAACATTTACAATCATTCTTATTTATATTTACAATTACAAATTACAAATTTTTTCTTCAACTATTAAATTTATAAAAATTACAACAATTATTAAATTTCAAATCCAAAAATATTATTCAAACAATTTGAGAACAAAAAAAAATAATCTTCATTTCAATCAATTTAATTATGTTAGAATTTAATTTTAAATTTTTTTTTCCTCATTTTTTTTTCGGAAAAAAATTTGACAAACCAGCGGTTAACCGAGTTTGAACTGTCTGTTAACCGCCCTAATTCCGCCCGTCGGTTACATTTTTTTCGAACCATCCTTCCTCGAACCGTCCATAAACCGCCGGTTCGGCGGGCCGGTTACGGTTTGAGGGGACCATGAACCGTGGCCCGGCGGGCCGAGGCCCGGAACCGGCCCGGCCCGAACCGTGGCCACCTCTAATAAATATGAAAGTCTACGTTCATTTATAAATAAGAGAATATTTTGAATAAATTTTTATCTCTATTTCATTTATTATTTATAAATAAGAGAATATTTTAGATAAATTTTTTATCTCTATTTCATTGGAACCATTATCAGTATAATAGTTTATTTCAACCTTCAAACATTTAAAAAAAAATCATAATCACATCGAACAAATTTAAATAATTAATAATAATAATAATAATAATAATAATAATAATAATAATAATAATTATTATTATTATTATTATTATTATTATTATTATTATTATTATTATTATTATTATTATTATTATTATTATTATTATTATTATTATTGTTGAGTGACTCTTTCAATTGTTTGTGCTAACAAATTATTTAATACGCATTCAATGGTGTTTATTATTATAATGCCAATTAGTGTATAACTATAATTATATAATATATAATTTACTTATTTTATTCTAAAAAACTAATTTTATAAATTTTTTTGACTGATCATATATATTATTTTATTTTAGTTTTATTAATTAAATTATTATATAAAAATTAAATGTTAATTCTATAATTATGATTTTTTAAAAAATAATTATAATTATTAGATATTATTATTTTAAATATTTGAAAATATAAATTAAATTATATAATTATAATTATTTTTAAAATAAATTATATTATTAGATATTTAAAAATAATAATTTAAAAATAAAATAAATACATAATTATTTCAATAAATGTAATATAGTTTTATAATAAATAAGCTGTCAGTTTAAATGAAATTTTTCAAGATAAAATCGGAAGAATTCTAAATTTATCAAACATCCAATCAATTGCATTTGCTAAACTAAAGAGTGATTTTAATAAAAGTTATGAAAACACTAAAAAAATTAGAAAATAAATGTATAGTCTTATATTTTTCGTATACTTTTATATTTATTTATAGTAAAAAGAAAAATAATAATTTTCTAATAATTAAAAACATTGTTCTAAATAGTATATTATTTACTTAAAATTAAACTATAAATTATACTATTTGCTGCAATAATGTTAAACTAAAATCATTATAAATTCTGGATATTTCTATAGTAGTGTTGTATGATGCGTCGCAAGTGGCGCATTAAAATACAAACATAATTCAACCAACTCTATTTGTTTTTGGTTTCTTCTAACATATAACGGCTAAAAATTCATAAAAATATGTACTTTTTAATATTACTAATACTACTCTATTTTTCATTTATATTATTCGTTTATATTAAATCTAGCTTTGTTTACGACGAAATGTATGATATATTTTCTATATTGAAATCAATAATATTATTTGTCAGAAATTAAAAAAACTAGAATTAAATAATTCAATCCTATTTATAAAAAATTTATAATTATGTTTTTTAAGAGAAAAAGTTTATAATATGTTTCTTTTTTCCCAACGTATAATTATTTTTTTTTAAAAAAAATTATAAATCCTCCAATAAATATTAGTTAATTTTCTTTATCGATAATCATATGTTTTCAAAACTCTCTCCTCTTATTTTAGCTATAGAATTATCTTGTTTAATGGACAAGAGTTCAAATCAAAATATGAATCTATTATTCATTGACAGATATTTACCTATTTATTAAAATATATAATAGATACCGACCATGGCACAAATTTAAAGTCATTATTATTGCTTATGTGGCAATTTTTTTTTTTGTTAATTTATAATATTTGTAACTTTTTATTAAAATTATTGTATCATAATACAATGGTTAATATTATGAATTTAAATCTTATAATATTATTTTATTTATTTATTTATACATTATCATAATTATAAAAAATTATATTCTTCAATTTATTTTTAAGTGTATTGTTATATAAGTTTGCACATATATACTATAAAAATATAATGTTTTATAAGATTAATTTATTTTTCTATGAAGTACATTTATGTATATAAAATAACATATTTGATAATTATATTTTCTTTCTTTATGAAGAAAGTTAGTTCCTGTTAATGTAATAAAATAAACTAACTATATATACTAAAAATCAAAATTTTCTTTTTTATTTTGAGAGTGACCTAAAAAATGAAAATTAATTCCAATTAGTATTGGCCACATAGTTAAAAAATTTTTTTATTAAATTTTAAAAATAAAAATTAAATGAAAATGATATAAAAAAATACGTAGATCGTCACAATTAAAGAAATATTTTAAAAAAAAAAAAACTGATCATTTAAATACTACAAATATAATTAATTTTATTTATCTCAAACAGAGTTACAGCTAAAAAATGACCGGTAACTGTATGCATCCAACCAAACCACAGCTAGTAAACAGTGTATTATTCATTTTTCAGAATATGGTAGGTGACAAAAAAAAAAAAAAAAAAAAGATAACAGTTTTTAAATTAAATATTGTAAAAAGGGAAGGTGTGAAATGGTAAATAGATGCAAAAAATTGAGGATAAAAGAGTAAAAAGGAAGGAGAAGAACCGACCAATAGGAATAAAGCTTGTCATTTTGCATTCCCAGGATGACACGTGTTCTGTTATTCACTGGAAACATCCGTTTCTTGCAGAAATTACAATTATGACTTACAGTACTTGTTTTTGGTTTTTTCTCGTTTCTCACTCCTACTTTTGTTACAATAATTCAACACAAAACACCAAACACATTCTCAAAAAACCAATTTATTCCATTTTTATTTTTCTTCTTTTTTATTGAAACTGAAAAGTAAAAAACTTTCTTCATTTGGTTCTAATGGGCCATCTTTAGTCAATCATCATATATAATTAAAATTAAATGCAATAATAATACATTAAATTGAAAGATAAAAAACTATACCAAAGTTCTTCCCAACCTCATTACCAATAAGATTTCAACATTTATATTCAATTATAGTAAGTAATGGTGTAATGATAAAGCTGTAGAGATTTATTTTTTAAATTCTTCCAACAACTTACCATATGCAAAGGTTCTTCTGGTTGCGACTTTTCTAAATTATTTGATTCACTAGTTAATACATATACTTCATGTAAAAAAATATTAATACATACTTCACTTAATTTATTTAAAAAAGTTACCGTGATTGATTGATGTGTGTCGAGCATTTATTTTTTTATCTATTTTAAATAACTTATAGATATTTTATAGACGATTTCTCCAAACTGGATAGGAATATTAATGTCCCTTTAAAATTAAAACAATAAGCATAAAAGTTAAGAATATAAATTTAATTAAAATTTTAAAATAATCCTAAATTGTTAAATTAGATTAAATGTTAAACTTTAAACTTCAAATTTTAATAAGATACTCTTAATATTTTACACGCACATAAACTTAAAAAAAAAAAACATATATTTTCTTTAATTAAGTAATAATCCTAAATTGGAGATTAATGAACGCTTTAAACGATGATGTGGAATTTCAACATTTAAATAATTATATTTAAGTAATATTTTTTGTTAAATCAAAATTAATAAGGGTAGTATTGACATATGAATGTAAGTATAAATTATAATTTCTCATAGCATACATTATTAAAATTATCATGTCTCCTGTTTGTGCAACCTAACTTTATAAATATCAACTTAGACTTTCATGTTTTTGGAATGTTACATATAAGCAATCATGAATTTGAACTTAGTATTTATTGGATGAAATTCTTGATATTCAAGTGCATTATAGGAAGAATTTTAAGCAATTTTAACTCCTTCCATTCTCAATTTTGGTTATTTAAATTTTTTATATTTCTGTACAAAAATAATATTTATGTTATTTTGTTTATAATATATTTCTATTAACTATAACCAATTCCTTCCAACCAATTCGACTATCTTTGCTTACTTTTACGTTATATTTTAAAAACGAGTAAACTATTTCTAACAGATGTTTTTTATTAGGGAAATCTCAAAATTTTCATAAAGATAAAAAAGAGAACATTAATTTTTGAGAAAATTATAAATTTGTCCTCAATTTTGTTAAAATACACTGTTTTGTACATTTGGTTTTAAAATAATTTTTTTTATTTTTATGGTTTAATTTTATAAGTAATTTGTCTTTTTATTAAAACAACATCCTATTTTAATATTTTTCAATAATAATTTATTAACACTAATTTCAATTCAATCGTAATAAATTCACCTGATCAGTTGCCAATTATCTGATTAATCTTACTAAAATTGTGAATTATTATTTATTCTAAAAGTATTTGTAATATCGTTTTCACTCATATGTTCTAAATTGTGATTTTAACTATTACTCTTTCAAAGGAATATAAAACATTTTTTGGCAATGAATTTGAGATTTAGATTGAAAAAAAAAAAAAACTACTAATCCTTACAGAATAACCAATAAGGCTTAATAAAGTTAATTAGGTAATTAGATATAAAATATAAAAAATAGGATGTTATTTTAACAGAATGAAGAATTAATCTAATAAAATCAAATTATAGGAATAAATGAGTCTATATTTAAAACTAGAAGGATAAAATAATATATTTCAACAAATTACAGGGACAATTTTGTAATTTTCTGTATATTTTTAAGTATAATATTCAAATGATATCAAAACAATAATAAAAACGACACAATTGACAAAATCTCATATGGTATTTGAATTTCACATACAATTAAAATGTCAGTTGTATGTCATGAATAAAATGAATCAATGATTATTCGGATTGATAGAGCCTCAATGAATAAATTTATAAAATACATTCAATGCTAAATGTAAGGATCATAAAATTATATGGTTTGATTAAAATATATATATATATATATGTTATAAGATAAATAAAAACGATGGAATTATATATGGATTTTAGATTCTATTAAAATGAAAATGAAGGAAATAAGGCTAAAATGTAATGTAATAATTCTATAATTTTTATCCAAACGATTGAATTGATTAAATCATTAAATATTTTAATTTCATCGTTTCAATTATTATTTTTTTCCCGTTAGATGAAAATGGACACAGGTTACAAAATTAAATAGTATTGTTTACGGGTACAAAAACCATAAAGTAGAAAAAACTATTTTATATAAAAAAGAACATGACAATACAAGTACTTAATTGTTTTTTATATTTGCTTTCAATCAAGATCATATAAAAACTTCAATTTCCGTTGAGTACACTTGAATTATGTAATTGTTGATCCGATGCTGATATTTGAGCGCCCAAAATATTATAGAATCCTAAGCTAGATCCAATTCATTCGATACAGTGGCTGTATCCTTACTTGCTAAAATAATAAATTTTATATTACTTGAAAAATAAACTACAATTTAGATTTAAAAAATGGGTTATAAAAAAAGAACAAGAATCTAAAATTTCCAAGGCCAAATAAAGGGAAGGGAACCCATTGCGGTTAATGACACGTATAACTCCTAAAAACCTTCTCAAAATCATCCAAAATCTATGGTGTGAAATTAAAAAGACGGGTCTTTTTTAAATTTTACAGCACAAAGAATCACAAAAAAGAAACACCCTTTTGCTTTTTTATGTTTTACACTTTTGGGAGCGTTCCCTTTAGCTGTGTAGATGCAAAACATGGAAAAAAGTTGAGAACATTTTTCCCTAACAACATCAAATAAAACAAAGATCAATTAGGTACATAACCAAATCCTAATCTTGCATCTCTAATTGAGGTTAATCATATGATTAGTATTTTAATTAGCCATACTAAGTTAAAAACATAACTATTATTGAGTAGCCATAAAGAAATAACATAATTTTACTTGGGAATGGTGAAAAAAAATAGAACCAAGTCAAGAACAACTTTATTAATTAAGGGAAAACGCAAATATTTGATGCAGCAGATGCCCCTCGACTAGGTGTTCATCTAATTTAATGATTTCATCTCCGTTTTGTTTTTTATATATTTAGCGCCAAATTCCTTGGGGTTAATAATCAATAATTCAAAATTACTATTAATTGTGTAATGAGCATCCTTCAAGCTTTTTAGATCTTCCTTTCCTTGACTTTGAAGTTTCTTCTCTCTTCTACTTGTATTATTAAATAATTATTCCTTCCAGTTAGAAGATAAGAATAACATGTCGTTTCGTTGGACATTTGCAATCAATGCACAAGTAATTTACATAATTTAATTTTTTATTTTATAAAAAGGGCATAGTTTAATTATTAACTGATAATTTTGTGATTTAAACTAACTTTGAAAGTGACTTAACTGAAATGCTATTAAATTAAAGCTACCGAATGAAATTAATGTCGTACAACTATTCTTTTCTTTAGAAAATTGTTCTGTAGATCTAACTTCTATAAGAGTTTGTTTGCAGTTTGCTTACTTGTACAACATGATAAATATAATTAAAATGATAATAATGGTAAGGTTTGTGATAACCTGGATTGCCTTACAATTTTAATTACAGTCTTTTGTGGAACTAAGTACAAAAGGAATTTATGGCTTGTTTGCTTTGATTGATAGCTTATTTACTTTCTTGTTTAAAAATATTTATTATTACAACGTAAATTTACTAATAAGAGTTATATAGAGAGTGTTGATGGTAAAGGATTCCAACATAGACCAGATTACAAATGCACCAGATATGAATATTTGTTTTTGGCTCGCTAATATTAATTTTATATTATATTATTTGAATTAATGTTTATTATATTATCTTTAAATGACTAAAATATAAATAAATATTATTAATTAATACTTTAAATGAAAATCATATTTATTTTAATAAGGTTACTATAGGCGTAATGTTCTCAACTTTGTGGAACTCATATCGAGTACTACTGTTGCCACTCTTGTTCGTAACATTTCACTGCTACTACTTTTGTTTGTAGATGTATCTACTAGTGCTACAATTAGAATAGTAGCATGTCCATAAATAAACTATTAGTGTTAAATGGATCTATAATCCCGACAATATTAATGAGTTTGAAAACTCATAAAATTGTATTTATAATTATATAAAATACACTAGCTTATAAAATATATGAATTAAATAATTAAAAAATATACAAGAAATGTAAAATTTTATGTTTAAATTATATTAATCATATTTTAAATTAAAATTTTTTATAGTAAAATTGTTATACTTTTACATGAGAAACATGGAATATGACTAAAGTATGTAAGTTCAAGCATTCAATAGGTGTGTAGCAAATTTCGAGACATGGTAAAAAGAACAATTTAAGTATGGATTGATGCATATGCAATTATTTACAAAATGAATGCATATATGTATTTCTATTTATTGGCATATATTGTAATGTGTATATTGGTGTTTGTCCACTTTGTGATATATATATATATATATTATTTGGCGTGTTTATAATTAACAGAAGTGGCGAAGGCATCTCCTTTCTATGCAGAAATGCACATGGTAATTTGGGAACCATAACATAAGGGTTAACAATTGGATTTTTAACCTAGGATGCCTTGTTCAAAATTAACTAATCCATCACCATGTGCTCACGAATTGGGTTTCTAAAGAGACTTTAGGGACACAAATTTCTAACCCTTTTTTCTCTACTCCGTAATGCTCCTTTTCTCCACTTTGAATTTTACCTTTCGTTTTTCCACTTTTCATTATTAAATAAATCAAATCAGATTTTTTTTTTTTTTTTAATTCATCATATGAGAATCCTTCTTCTAACATTAATTGTATTGAGTTTATTTATTTTTTGTAAGACCGCTCAATTTTGAGGACTTTTGATCTCGATTAGTTTAGATTCTACAAATAGCGTACAATTAACGATGTTGAGTTAGTCTCTCATCAATTCGCGAATTTAATATCGCTTTTGACAAGGAAAAATCACATTAGAATGTACAATTTTGAGACAATTAAATCCATAAGCAATCAAGCGAGCTCATCAATCATTATGGATATAAAAAAAATAAAATAAAAATAAAAATTGTCCAGTATAGAGAAATTGCACCTTTTTTTTTCAATGAAATTGGACGGTGTGCTAATCTCAAAGACAAATGGTTTCCATTTTAAATTGATAGTAGTAATGAAGAAACGAGATCTTAAGGCTTTTTTTAATTTTGGTCTAAAAGAGTTTGAGATCCTATTCTTTCTTGCTTTGTTACTTATATATATATGCCACTTGAGATTCGAGCATATCACAGTGTGTCACTCACACCCGCCAATTTCTTTAACCATTCCGCAAACTTTTTTTTTTTTTAAAAAAATTATAACAAAGTAACCAATGTTTTAATCTTTAATTATTATTTCTCAAAAAATGATAATATTATTCAAAAAATTACACTGAGTTTTTACAATGTTTTAACTACAGCTTTCATTGGTCACTAAGAAATAGTAAATATACAAATTGGACCAATCATAATTAGAATGTTGATTGGAGGTATTATAAATTATGAATAATTGTTTCATTAATCGGATTATAATTGAAATTTGTATTTGAAAGATTTTAGTAATAGAAAACAAAAATAAATGATTGAGGAAAGGAAGTTGTTTTGTTAGAGAATGGGTTGGGTTGGGTTTTGTTATTTTGAGTTGTAATAAGGAAGAGAATTTTGACCACATGATTTTAACCCCAAAAATTCAGCATTTGACTTTTGACTGAATCTTACACATATATCACACGTAATGCTAAATCCCTAACTCATCTTATATAATATAATGTATTTGTTTCCTTTATTATGTGGAGCACTTAATTTCTTTGGTATCTTAATATAGAAAATTCCAAGGCTGGTGTGCTTCAAAACCCTTTTTAAGTTTTATTCTGACATTATTTTTCACTTTTTTATGACTTCTATATATACTTACATTGAATTTTGACCGTCCTATTATTTTTTTTTTTTAAGATGAAAATTTCTAATATTTCACTAACGCTTTATGAATTATTTTATAGGGCAACTATGATCATTACTTCATGTATTTTCTATATTATATAATTTAGTCCTTTTATTTTTAATATTATTTTTTTTAATTCCTGTTTTTTTTTTTATTTCATTTTCTAGTCTTTTTAAGGGATTAAAAAAATATATATTTTAAAAATTAAAATTAAATTAGTAGTTCCTTTCCTCCAATTTTTTCTATTTTTTATCGTTCAAAATTTGAAATTCACTATATTTTTCAATATATAAACTTTTTTTTAAATAAATTGAATTGAACGAAATGAACAATATATTTGAAAGTTTAGAAATAGACCGAGATTTTCTACAATTAAATCACCACACAAAAAATAACCTTGTCTTCATCTTATTTTGAAGTAGAATATATATATATATATATATATATATATATATATATATATATATATATATATATATATATATATATATATATATATTAACTAAGATATTCATTGTATAGAGGAATTAAGTACATAGAAGCTGGTATTGAGCCAGCCGGTTGTTACAGAAGCTCAAATCCAAACACTTTATAGCGAAATTATCTTAATAATTGCATATTAAATATTATTGAAAATTTTCTATTCATATTTTATAGATTTATGAACATAAAATTTGAATATTTGTGTCTGCCTTTTTTCGTAACCAGAGATGAAACATTGAATTCTTCCATTAAGGGAGCAATGGGTGTTACATCCAACACTTGTTTTATTCAACAGCTTTAAATTGTCAGTTTTCGAAATTAACTTACAAATTTGATTTTTTACGTATATATCCACACTAATTATAGTTTTAAATTAAAGTTATTAATTAATTTATTACAAATATGGAATGGAATGTATAATTAAACACATGTAAATATGAATTGAACCATAAATAACCTAAAATCTTGAGATTCACTACTTAATATTTAAATGTAAAACTTTTATTACCATGAACACAAACTTATAATAAGGAGATTAAAATTATAGTATTTATTTTTGTGGGAAGAGCATGTGCAACATCTCCCAACACGATGACGGATGCTCCATCATTCAAAACAACCATAACATTCGCCGTATCTCCGGTGTCTCCTCTCCACTCCACCACCGGCTCTATTATTATTACTATTATATTAATTCTAAATTGTAGATAATACTTTTTTTAAAAATAAAAAAAAAAAACTCGTGGATCGGATTTGGGTCCACAAATTCCCATCCAAATTTTGTGTTTACTGAAATATTTTATTTTGTTGTTGTTTTATAATATGCTCTATCTATCTGAAATCTGTCCGAGCTGGCAAACTCACCTCTCTTAACTTAACCTATGTCTAATGTCTATCCTTTTTTAAAAAAAAAAATATATATTTGAGGGAGAAATCCATTATAAAATAGAGTTTTCCATGTAATTGTTTCCATACTTCTAAGATACCTTACTATGTAGAAAATGTGTTATTCTGATTTTGTTTATGTGGAATTTGGCTTTTTATTGAATCAATTACAATTTATTCGTTGGAAAAAAATCATCATTATGTATTTACATCTCTAAATAATAAAAATATACAGTATGTTATTTTTCATTATAGTTGCAACGATAATTGGCATTATTTGTGAATACAAAAAAGATTTTTATGTATGTTAAAAATAAAAAATATTTAGGAAGTAGAATTCATTGATGGAATAGAATAAGAGTAAAGAAAAGGAAGCGAAGAGTGTTGGAGTGAGAAAATAAGAAAAAGCAGTTGTGGGTACAAAGGAGAAAAGTCCAAAGCAACGAAGCTGGCAATGGCATGAGGGTGTTGAGAGTTATAAATGGCATTTCTATGATATATAAAAAAGAAATCCATGTATTGAGTAAGCTTGTCTTTGTCTTTGCCTTAGCCTTAGATTGTCTCCACTTATGTATTACCCATTCACTCATCTTATGTACTCTGTCTTTCTTTGTCCTAATCTCTATTCTTCCTTCAATTAAATTGATTAAGATATAGTAATCAAAAAGTTATTTTTTAAATTTGTAATATTAATTCATTGTTAGGAGAAGAAATAGGAAGGAGAGTAGAGACAAGTTGAGGTTGTTTTGAGATAATTGTAACTAACTGGCTTTTGTCTGCATTTGATTAATTATTATTATAGCATTTTTTCCATCTAGATTCCATATTTTTTTATGGCTTATTGTTGATTTAATTTATACCATAAAATAGTATTGATGAAGACCAAAATATAGTTAACCTAAAAATGTTTTTCTTACTCTGAAAAAAAGCAAGTTGCAAAGGCTTGTGACATTTCAGACTCCCCACATTTACTAAGTGGACATTGTCTTGCAATGCATTTTTATCTATTATCAAGTACTACCCTTTTAAACCAACCAAAATGTCATAAAAACTTAGTTCTAATGCAACATCAACGCTTCTTGCTGGCATCTATTAAAACTGCATTTAACTTATTTACTATTTTGTATTGCCATATGCTATACAACAATTAAAATCGGACAAAATCAAGAGTTAATTGTATTCAATATTTGTTTCAGTTAGTTTGAAATTGTTCAACAACTAAATTTCTCAAATTTTTTTCCATTATAGATAGATGTTTTGGAAGTTATGGGACTTAAACTGAATCCATGACCTAATAATACTCTAAAGCAAGAGATGAGCTTAATGGAGGACCAAACAAACCGAAGCAGGCCCAAGTTATCAAAACAATTAGCGGGCCTAAAATCTCTATGAAAATTCTGGAATTGGAATATTTGCGTGCCTTCGTTAGGTGACGAGTATCAAAACCAAAACTCTGATGGAAGCAATACTAATACTAATGTAAAGCAAGAAATGGCTTCAGCTCTCTGCTCTACAAGATCTGTCCTCTCTTCTACAACCATACGACGGCGTTTGCCCTTAGTCGGTGCGTTTTGTATGTTAAGTCTAGGCCTTTCTAATCTTTGTCCCCCTTTCTCTTCTTCCCTCAAAACGGGTTGCGCTCAATCTCTCTCATTTCTACCTCTAATCAGGTAAAAAGCCTCTCCATTCTGTTTTTTTCTTAAGACACCAAAGTATTGGGTCTTGATTTTTGTATTTTCTTTCACACTTTGGATTAGATCAAAGTTTAGTACCCAATCAGGAGCTAATCCTACCAGAATGGCAGCAAGTGGGAACCAAAGTATACTACCCAGCGTCGTTGTTTATGTTACTGTACCAAATAGAGATGCTGGTTAGTTTTTCTTTTCTATCTCTCTCATTTTTCTCCTTTCTGGGTATAATAAATAGTTAATTAGATGGTGATTTTGATTATTGTTCAGTGTTAATTGGTACTCACAATCAATTGAATTACTTATACATAATTTGAGTTAGATATCTGGAACTTTTTCTTTAGTTTTGTGTGATTAAGTGTTTAAATGAGTTTAATTATTTATGATCTCTTTATAGTAGTAGAAAAATTTGATTCCAAGGATTCATACAATTGAGCCCAATTAGTTTGGAATTAAGGCTAGGTTATATGTAGAAGTAAAATTGTTTGCCTGAAGCCTTTTATTGCAAACCATTTTATAGTGCAGCTACTCCACTTTGAATTAGGTACTAATTCTCTTTTTATTCGTTGCTGATCGATTACTGATTATATTTCGAATTTGTCATTCTTGGGTTTGTATTTCAGTTTAAAACATTTCATTTGATGTTCTGTCAAACATTTTTGGAAATTATGAATATGCTTATGCTTTCAGGAAAGAAGTTGGCTTCGAGCATAATCAAAGAGAAACTAGCAGCCTGCGTTAACATAGTACCAGGCATGTGCTGATTGTTTATTTTTATTATCTGCCTTTGCATTTACCTCAGCCAATTATTTATTTTTTTTTTAAAAAAATATATATTGCTTGCATCCACCTAATTTTATTGATTTGTTGATTATTTATGTTGTCAAGCACAATTTGATATTTCTTTGACATGTTCTGTCGTTTTCTGTACGAATGACCATACAGCAGCTAGTGCAAATTTCCACCCCCACCCCTGAATTACACACCTGCGATTCCTGATTCATAAATGTCACTTGGCGATGGAGCTTCATTAGGGTTAGCTATCACAAAATGTTGCCTCTCTTAGTGATGACAAATTTGCAACTGAAAGAAAGTATCAGTTTGAAGTGGGTTGCTTGGCCTAGAGCCTTTGGAACAATACCTTTAGTAGAACTAAGGGGAAACATCTGCATTACTTTCTAAGAGCAATTTCATGTGGTTTTCTACTTGTAGAGGAAAAAAGTTACGTAAAGATTATGTTGTTTCTACCATAGCAATAAGCCAATAACTATTTCATTACCATTGTTCTCTTATTCTTTGTTGATAATATTATGTGTATATGTTCTGTTTAAGATTAACTTTTGATGAAGCCTAATTATAACAATACCATGAATGCAGGTGTTGAGTCAGTATATGAGTGGAAAGGAGAGGTATGAATCCTTTTCCCTTATTATTGAAGATCCATAAAGAAGAATACATAGTATATAAACTTCAAAAGTCTTTGCTTCCATTGTAGTCTATATGTTTTGCATCTTTTGCTCATTTATGCCTTATTGCTGATGCCACTTCTCTTTAAACTGGTTGCAGGTTCAGACAGATTCAGAGGAATTACTTATAATTAAGACTAGGCAATCTCTGTTGGACGCCTTGACAGAGCATGTCAAGGCAAATCATGAATACGAGTATGTATAAAGCATAATCAAATAGTAAGATGCTCTTGGAAGATTTGGTTTTGCATGTTAGTTAAGTGTTCATCATTGCAGATTAGCCTAAGGGATTAAATGTCTCATTCCAACATGGAGAATTTGTAATTGTAATTATCAAGATCGATGGAGCTGGCTTTCTCCTCCAGCTCAAGTAGAAATTGCTTGGTTTTTAGCAATTTTACGGTGCCGTATTTATGACTCTTTTCCTCTTTCCCTTTCTCAGGGTTCCAGAAGTAATCGCTTTGCCAATCACTGGTGGCAGTATTCCATACCTGGAATGGCTCAGGGACAACACAAGGCAGAATCCTCAGGTGTAATGCTGAAATTTGAGTGCTAGAAGTTGTTATTGCCAGTTGCATGCTTGGAGCATCTCATCTTTGTAAATTGGTTTCTTATGCTTTGAAACGCATCTCTTTCTATACATATAAAATGAAGGGATTGATGGGGTGGCTGAGTAGGCATGTTTCAGTTTGAGTTGAATAAATAAATGTTAATGGTGTCAATTATATTTCTGGATACGTTCTGCCGTTCTCTCAAGTTAGGTATTCAATTGAATCCTTAACAGAAATTATTGGCAAGTCATGGAAACGCTGGCTCATGATCTGTACTGCTTCTTGAAAGTGTTGATGGCCCATAGCAATTAGCACCGTTCTTTTGTCCTTTTCTTGCGCGGGATTCTCTCTTTATAATTGCAGCGTTGGTTGGTTTATATGTTCTTTTTTGGGATATATTTATTGATAAATAATCACTAGTATAAAATATCATAGGTGAAGAGAATTTACATTCTGGCTGACAGGAAAGAAAGACACGTACCCGTAACGAATATTTTTAATCTAACATTACCCTCTTAATTTACATTTTCCTTGCAGAAATTAATTCCATCTCCAATAACGATGTTACCAGACAGAATTTTGGGATTTCACCTGCAAATGAAGGTTAGACGAATCGCAGAGAATAGTTTAGAAAGAGTACCGTTATCTGTAATTGGTTTATTGAGTTGTTCTGAACTTTAATTGAAATACGTGTCTGCCCTCCCTACGTGAGATGCATAATTCATATTTCTCAAATTCTTCTAAGCATAAATCGAAATTCCAATTTCCTACACCACAGCTTTACAAAAAAAATAACTTTAGGAGAAATGAAAAATTCCTAGCCGCCACTCCGAGATGTTACTGGACAAATAAATTAACAATTCTAAATAAATTGGCAAGTCATCTTTTTTTCTTTTAAAAGGGAAATTGGCAAACCATCATTATTTCTTTTAATGTCGACGAAAAAACGGCTGATATAATCGAGAGATCAGAGACATCTCCCATGCGAATATTTGTTAAGAGTATGGGGTTCTTGACCAAATATAATAATAATAATAACAATAGTAGGATGGGGTTGATCAACTTTCACAAATTTATTCTTCCTTAGCAATATTCATATTTAATTTTGGGTTAATATACTATAATGAACGCACGCAAATAAAATCTAACTTGACATTTGAACCCACAACGATGGCTACACTTTCCAAATAACTTCAAATCTAAAAAGCAAGTTCATTCCAAAATATAAAACCAAACTGGTAACACACATTCTTTTCTTTTCTTTTTTATAAACCAGGACAAACGAATGACATTCAAAGCCCACCTCCTTAACAAGACAAGGACCGGCCAAGCTTATGATGCCCCTTCTATGACTCGTCTAACTGGTCCTGTCACAAAATTAAAATATTATGCAAGTTAGGTAAACATCAATCAGGTGTTGCACATATCCATACATAACACTACAACCTATCATCAATTGCCAATACACACATGAGAGAGAAAGAGAGAGAGAGACCTGGACATCAGAAGTCCAAAGAGTGAGGTTATCCCGAAGAAGTTGCATGATTAGAGTGCTATCCTTGTATGATTCTTCACCCAAAGTGTCTAGTTCTGCAATAGCTTCCTCGAATGCCTATACAATATGAAAATAACAGGAATAATGCAAAAGATTTCTCATTTCTAGCATGTAAATCATGGATAAAAACACTCTAATCTTCTGCAAGCCAACTTGCCATCGCTTTAGCGAAGCAGACAATTACGAATTCTGTAAAAAAATTGTTACAAAATCCATACCTCACTCATACTTCAACTCTTAGTCTATTCATGAATTTCCACTTATGAAAGCCATATTTAATTGTTCACACTAGGTCACATGCCATAACAATTTAGGTTATGATACAATCATTCACAACGGGAGGCAAGGTGGCATCTAAGTTCTTTACATCTTCTTGATTCACAGTCATCAAGAACAAGCTAAAGCAATCGCAATAGACCATAATTCATAATAATATCTAATTCATGTAAGCAATTATGTCTTATATGTATCTGTAATATGCTTTGCCGTTCATTCATTATTTGGCACCAAAACATACAACTATCTCATTGGAAAGTATATGCCCTCTTGATTTTTATGATTTTATAAAAACTCAGGTTATGTTCTGAATCAATTGTTGTACGAGCAAGTCAAACATCAAAATAATTACCAAAAAAAAAAAATATAATTAAACAATAAAAAGCACATCAAAAGCTACAAAAATTGAGATGTACTATGGGGAGACCAATTCTTATAAGAAAAAACCAGTCAACATCCATACAAACTGATAAACTAGAAAGCATCCACTACTTATTTAAGTGGAAATGAAAATATTGGACTAGGAGAAGCCCAAATATCTAAGAACTAAATACAACTGAAATGGGAGAAAGAAAGGCATACCTGTTTAGCCATGCTACAAGCTTTGTCAGATTGATTAAGAATTTCGTAGTAGAATACAGAGAAATTGAGTGCCAATCCCAATCTTATTGGATGTGTTGGTGCAAGATCCGCAACTGCGATATCCTTAAAAAGAAGCATAGAAAGAAAAGAAAATAACAAGGTATGAATACGAATAGCAGAATAAAGGAATCACCAAATCTTAAACCTTCCACAGTCCAGTATTCCTCTGTCTTTTCAATGATACGTTTGATTTTAGTCCGAAATTCAACTATTCTAAGTCAATCGACAATTTCAAATCACATTCCGCCAATCACTACCATGACTAATCAGCCTGAAACTAATGGTTAAATATCACAAGAGTAACGTGAATGAGCTAATACACTCAGAATCCGAAGATTCCTTCATTCAGAAACCTAAGTGACAGATGACCAGATCTTTATCATCTTAAAGGACAAATCGCCATAAGTTACAAAATTTCAAGATAGCAAAAGACAGGCGGATAAAACGACGACGTACCTGTGCAGCCTTGTAGGCAAGCATAGTATCCTCAGCAGCGGTTTTTCGTTCATCACCAATCTTGAACTCAGCCAAGTACCTATGGTAGTCTCCCTTCATTTTCAAATAAAACACCTTCGATTCACTGGCAGTCGCCGATGGAACCAGATGCGAGTCCAATAACTTCAATATACTGGCGCAAACATCCGACAACTCGCTCTCTACCTTGGATCTATAATCCTTGACGAGGACAACGTGCTCCTCATTCTTCCTTCCTTCCTCTTTCTGCTCGATTGAGGACACAATCCGCCATGCTGCTCGTAGAGAGCCGATCACGTTCTTGTAAGCAACTGAAAGTAGGTTACGCTCCTCCACCGTGAGCTCTCCGGACGGAGTAGAGCCGAGAACAAGCTTTTGCATGAACTGGACCATCTCTTCGTAACGTTCAGCTTGCTCGGCAAGCTTGGCCAAGTAGACATACTGGTCTCTGGTCAGGTTATCTGGAACCGTAGGAGCTGCCATGGCTGTTTCCGGCGTTTAGTCTCCGAGAGAAAGAGAGGAGCGAGAGCAAATTGCGTTTGGTGGTTTCAGCGTTGTTTTAGTTGGTTGGGAATCGAGAGGATTTTTAAACATTTGACGGCTGTTTGGGCTCTCAAGGGCGAGTGGGTAATTTTGACTATGGTGTAAATTTAACGGTTCAACCTGTTAAATTGAATCAAACCACACCAAATCATCAATTTCATTTGAATGGTTTGATATTAATAGAGTCAGTCTTTTCAAAACGGTTCGATTCAGTATTTTTTAATTTTACATGGTTTGATTCAATTTTTTACCGAGAAAAATTGCAAACCAAATTGCACAAACCACGTTCTTGTAGTTTAAGAACTTGTTCATATATTTTTAGAATTTAAGTAATTTCACAATGTATTTTACATTATAATATATGAATTCTTTTTTACTCGATTATTAAATATGATATTAATTTTAATTAAAATAACACATATATTTATAAAACACCAATCAGCTGACTGGATGATTTTATAGTTGTTTTTGACGGTTTGAAAAAATAAAATTGATTGAATTTTATTGAATAAGTGATTTGATTCAGTTTTTTTTTTTTTTTTTAAAAAATCTACGAGTTTGATTCAGAACTTTTCAAATCATGTCCAATACCAAGCCGGGAGCATTTCAGGATTTTGATTGAAAACGCGTTTAGTGTTATTATTGAACCTTGCTTAGGAAGATAATGATTGTAGTTTTACACTTTTGGCATTGATCATAGTACTCTTAGACTTGTTTTGAACGCCTTGGGTTTCACACCATTTATCATTATGATTCATTAACGATCTTGTTCAAACGCTGCCTATGAAAAGTGCATAACTAACCAGCATTTTGAAACCCATCTCATAAGCACACTCATTTGTCTAAGACTACATTAATGAGGTTAAAATCTTAGAATTTCCTGGTAAAATAGTATATTTCACTGCATCAGGTAATTGATGTACTTCTCTACTAATTAAATTCAACTATAATCATAGAATTTTAGTAAATTACTGCTCAAGTCAAATGGTATCATTTCATTGCTGTCACCTTTTTACTTTCATTCTTTTATTTCAATTATTTTATCATTTGGTACTCTAAATAAGAGAACCATTGTAATGTGGCTTTAAAATAATACAATATTCTCCTTGACCTTATGCTACTAAGGCCAATCCAACGTGTAAATTAATAGTTTATTAACATAAAACTTGCAATTATTTATATTCTGGCATTACATGCCTACTCCTGAGCTGGACGATAAGCCTCTCGGAGTCCTCATCTAATTTTTGTTTGATTCTCAGTCATCACCGAGAACAACTGTTAATAAAATATACTAAAATAGTACCAAAGGTTTGCTTTCAAATAAGAAAATAATTAATTAGTTGATCATCAAAGTTCCTCCCATAATGTCAACTCAAGGTGTGGTTTTTGAGTCTCGTCAAGAAAACATGTATCTAAATATATGTAGAATTTTTTCTTATTGGATTTGCATGAAGATCACTCGACCCTATCCATTCACTTGCAGGTGCTTGCTAATAAAACCACAAATAACCATACCCGCTGTCTGAAACCAAATCATGCAAAATTAGTACACTAGCAACAACAAATGTTACTCGAAATGTCGCCTATTATATATCATATGTACACATGCATTAGATTCTGCTGCTTCTCGCAACCAGTGGTGCTGCTAGCGAAAGGAGACTCCGTTTTTGTTGAAAAAGACCTCTAGCTTAATTGTACTACAATGTGTGAAGAACTAACTGCTGCATCTCTGCACATGGCTACATGAATAGATTACCAGATTGATGTCCTTATCCCAAGGCCATTGCATGTTAATATAAGCCCTTTGTATCGATTAAGATACTCCTGCAGCCAATATATGAAAAATGTAAGAGCAGTTAAGCTATTATCAATGAAACAATAAAAAAGGTAAGAGAGCCTTACAATTATGTTATAATCATAGACATGGGGCATCCCTTCTGTGTCATATTCTCTCCTCCTAACGGGATCGCTCAGAACTGCTCACAGAGGTAATATTCAATTGTTAGCTTTGTATGCAAGACAAGCTGTCGAAATGCATTCCATATTCCTCTTCAAGAAAAAGATTATAAGATTGAACGAATCAACTGCTAACTTTTCTCAGCCAAAGGATTACACATCATGGAAAACTATGAACTTGCAAAGGAATCTGCATTAGCACTCAATAAGAATGAGGAAGGCAGAATTAAAGCAATGATGAGGCAAAAAATTTCATCATAATAAGTAAAACAATGGAAGAAGGAAAGAGAGGGAAATTAGACATAAAAAGAGATGTGCAAGTATGAATAGGCTTTGCAAATCCATTTGGGTCCAAGAAACTTAGATTCACTATTATGATTTACAGATGCATGTTATCTTAGCTCCAAAATAAAAGGGAGGAATTCACTTTATTGAAATTGATCGACAAGTAATTAGATCTCTTTCTGTAGAAATAAATATTACTTGCCACACTAAAGCCTCTGTTATGCATCATTAAGTTAAGCAATTGGAGTAAAGGAGAAAAACTCATGACTAGGGGAGTTGAACAGATTCAAACGCTAATGTACAACATAAACTTCAAAGTCTAACTAAAAAAACTGCTTCATCCTCTCTTTTACACAGTGTTCTGGTTTGTCTAACAGAAAAATGAGAAAGAAAAACATTCCTTAGAAGGGAATATGGTTATTTCAGATACAGGACTTCTTTATACACATTTTCACGCTTGAGTGATTCATCATCTTAATGAAACCTTGAAACAATATGATTATGAGGGAGCATAGTCTAGGAATGTAGTCCTTCCATATTTCTAAAATCTTGTAGGAAGAAGCTCACAGACTTCAAGATAAAACAAAACCACATGACAATCCAAATCTAATTAAGCTTCACCTGCAGACATTAAAAGAAATTAATGCATGATGTTTAGTTAATAGTTGTTTTGTATAAATCAGTGTGAATTCTCAGGGGCAATCTATACATCGAGACAGTGGGTTTTTTCTTTCCTTTTTTTTCTAACCTCTAGAAATGGAGTGGATGAGGTTCAGAAGAGAACAAACTTAGGACAAGCTTGATAGAGATAATGCAATATGCTGTGGGTGGGATACAATATCCTGGCACATCCACAAGAGGCCAACACATGGTTGGGCAGCCTCCCATTTCCAGCACTCATCTATTGGGTTGAAATTTCTTTCTGAACAATTTGAAATCTTTCCAGCAGAAAATTGAATGGGTTTATGACTACATATATTGAGCCCAACTGGCCAAGCGGAACGTAAAGGAGAAGAAAAGATAGTAAAAATATTTAAAAGGAAAAAAAAAACATTGTGTCCCTCAAGTTGAATACCCATAGTTAGGTGAAAAGGATGAAAGGTTAAATAGAAATAACTTCTATTTGAAAAACCTCATAGACGGATGTGTACCTAACTAGCCTTTATCAACTACTTGGGCACAAATCCATTGGCCAAAATGGTTAACCCAAGTTGACTAATTAGCTAGGTGATCTAGCTTGTATTTTCATAACATATTTTGATCATTACCTGATATGGGATCTTACAAAAATGTTACTCATCGTCTAAGTAGGAAGGATGAACTAGAGGAGCGCTACAACTGTGCTATGTGATTGAAAGATATCTAACAGGGCAATAGGTAAGTTCTATGACTGGTGGTAAAACCAACAATGCAATGTGAAAGTAAATGTAGAGCACCATATGCCACATGCCCACAAGATGAATGTTGTACAAATGTGCAAACTAATGGATGTATTGTCATACAAGGTTGGATAAATGAAAACAATAGGCAAAAATTGCAAATCATGGACGTTAAGAGAGAAAATATTAGACAGAAATCTGCTATTTTATTATAGCATAAGCTGTAGAGAAAAACAAAGGAGACGACCGAAGGTACAGTCATGGTTACGTGGACTAGCACATCCCCTGGTGGTGGAAAAATGTGATGCTTTAGTAGTAAAGGTGCCAAAAAAAGGAAAAGATAAACCTGAAACTATTTGGAGAAAAGTTGTGTTGGGGAACTACAGACATTGGGCATTACTCAAGGATAGCCATGAAAATATAAGAATAAAGGCAAGAGATCCATGTAACAGATGCTATTTTGCTGGGATTTTCACCTGGACCTCTTTACTAATGTTTCAAATGATTTTAAAAAGATCTCAAAATTATCCTGCAAAATATTTTTCTGCAAAAGATTTTTTTTATATTATTTCCAACTGCTGCAATTGTTTACATGGATATAAACTTGTCCAGGGCAGATAATGAAATCAGCCAATCCCAACTATTGTTGTCATTAAGGCCTCCCTCCATTCATCTAAAGGAAATTTTGGAATAACAGCACCAATATCATTGTCAGTCAGTTGTACAACCATAACCATGTAAATTGGCATCACATCAATAGGCAATTAAAAGAAAATACAACCAGATCTACATATAAACCAGCATCATGCCACTAAGCAATATCTGGTCAAAAAATAATGAGAATAAGCAAACCACTAAAAAATTGGGTGAAAATGTGAAGCAAAATCTAAGTCCCAAAGGGCCAGGGGACATAATGAGGGTTTGGACCAAAAATATAAGAGTGGCATCAAAGTTTTATGGTTTGGGTCCAGGTAGGGTGGGAGGTTTACAGAAAAAGGAGAATTACCCCACTACTGCTATTCGAGTAACCGATTCAATCAAAAGAATATACTCGAAATATCATGTCATGGGAAATGAAATTCATAAATTTTAGTCAAACAATTATCATGAAACTTACTACCAAAAAGGAGCATCCAGCACCCAATTGACAAAAATGATAGTTATTCATTTCTTTCACATGGAAAATGTGCTGAAAGCAGGTTAAAAGTAAAGGTGTTTTATTTCTCATTCCCATATTCTACTGAAAAAACCTCATTTACACCATTTGCATAACCAAGCTTACATGCACAGCTTTGATATAACGAGAAAGGCCACAATTAAGTTAAAACAACATATTGCATTCATCTAAGGGAAAATTGATAAACAAATGAAAAATGATACTTACCCTGATAAGCCTCGTTTATCTCTTGAAATCTAGAAGTTGCACTGTCCTGGCCTTTTTGCTTATCCGGATGCCATTTCTGCAAGATTCGATTCAAACAATGAAAAAACCCTCAATTACTAAGCTCAAAAAAAAAAAAAAAAAGGCACAAACCAGCGCCAGACGAATGTAATTGGAACGAATTGCGTCGTCGCTAGCGTCGTAATCCACTTCCAGAATTTTGTAATAATCCTACATTTTTTATTAACAAATCCATAACATAAATATTAAACCCAACACTGCGTCAAAACACGAAGAGAGAGAAGAGGGGGAAAAGCAAACACCTTGGGTTTGGGGACGAGAGAAAGGAAATCGAAATTAAGATACGAGTCTGAGTCTTGGTCTTGGTCGTGGTCGTGGGTTTGGTCCGGCGGAAAATCTTCCCAAATCATCATGTTCGTCCCTTTGGGATAGGCGTTGAAAGAGCGGGGATAGTTGATTTAGCGTCAGTTGCGACTGGAGATAAAATCGGTGGTTTGTTGGTCATGCGGTGGTTTTGGTGGTTATGTGTGTGAAAATCGACGTGCCGCGTACTGTCGTGCGTGCGTAAATGAGGCTAATACTGCCTCGTCGCTCGTTGTCGCTACCCTCCAAATTCCAAATTGCTTGTATGAGGAATTTTCTGGAGGAGCATTCTAAATTGAATTTATTTCGGTTTTGTTATTTACTTGACATTCAAAAATTTGTTTATACTTTGCTTGTTCGATCTATGTGATTTTTGATGCATTTTATACAGTACATGTTATTTGTTTATTTTTCATATGTGTCATAGATGTAATTTTTCATATGAAAAATATACCAAAATCAGTTTTTCTTTTAAAAATTACTTGAATTTTGTTGAGAGCATTTTCAATTCTAATGTGTATTATTATATTTGATATATCATGTTTAACAGAAGGTGTCATGTATAGATAAAAATGTATTTATACACATTAAATCTTAAAATCATTCATTTTTCTATTTCTCTTTACCTATAATTTAATCTGCAGCTAATTTATAACAATAAGTACGGACACATTCAATATAGTTATAAGTTTCTTTCATCTTATCCATTTTATCAACGGTCATTTATTGTCAAATCTTTGTTCAATGTGTATTTCTTTGTATTGCAATTACTCATTTGTCAATTGTGTCCTTGCAACCAAAAATAATTTGACACTATTTCTTCATTAATTCTATGATATTAGTTCAACGATTCGTTAAATGTTTTAGTTGATTCATTCTAATTGTTAAACCACACATCATCATTTTACTTTAATTAATTCTGTCGAAAATCAATTTTGTTTTAGATTTCCACACTTTGTTCGCCTTATAACACGTTGTTTATGTCTTAAATATAATCAACATGTTTGCTATGATAATGTTAATTTTATTTGAATTTATTTCACATTTAGTTAACAACTTATCCACTTATAATATTATTGTGAATTTCTTTTTCAAAATAAAATGTAGTATCTTACATTTTTATAATTGGTTTACTTCACACATTTAGACGACTTTAAATCGTTATAGTTCTCAAACATGCAATTATCTCTCTTCAAAAGTTTGTGTGCTGAAGAAATGAGTCTGATAATTGAACTCTATATTAGCCTCAAACATGCAAGTATATCTTTTGCAATTTATTTTGACATGCCAAAGTTTATCCATATGGCAAGTGTATATTTGATAGTTGCAATATAGAACAATGTTCCAATATCCTACCCCCGACCTCCAAGCTCTTATATATATTTAATCTGCAAACAATTTTAACTTATCAATAATCCATAACCGCAACATACTTTATAAATAACTAGCAAAACCAATCCCAATTGAATTGAATGAGCAATATAGCTCAAGTTGTCCCATAAACTTGTCATCAATATTGAAAATGCAAAAAAAAAAAAAAAAAAAAAAAAGTCCTTACATTTGTTTAAACAAAAAAGACCTTGAACTTGGTGGGATTTGGACCCTATTTCAATTAATTTTTAGTATTTTTTTACTAAACCATTTGGTTAAAATGATGAAAAATGACCAAATGGAGTCAATTTATCTAATTTGATGTATGATTTGAAGAAAAAGGTAATTTGTACAATTTTGAATATTGATGATCAAGTTGAATAAAATTAAGTAATATTTATATATTATATAGGAATGATTTTTTTAGGGAATATGTTTCTTTTTTGAATTATTTATTATTTAATACAATTTGTTATTATTTATTACTAAAGACATAATTGAATTATTTTAAAAATATATGATATTTTATTCATTTTAAAAAATAAATGTTATTATCTTTAATTACACATAAAATATGTACTATATACCTCATGGCCTCTTTTAATTATGAGTTTGTTTTGAGGAGGAGCATTTATATTGCGATTTATAATAACATTCTCCAATTTTGTTATTGTTCTTTTTTTTTTCATCAATTTTTATGTTTTTTTAAAGATATTTTTTTAGTCATATAGTTGAAATAGAAAATATATAAAATATGTGTATAGTTCCTATCTTGGACGCTTTCAATTTTTGATTTTTTCCTTTCTGACTTGTTGGTTTTGAAATTCTCTTGAAGTTGCGCATAATAGAAGAGGAAATGAGCGGGGAGAGAAATTTTTTTTCTTGATTCCCGTTCAAAATGATGCCGTTTTGAAACAAATCACCCATTAATGCGCTCAATATAGCTCTGTTGCACAAGGGGTGCCTCATATTATTTTTGTTAGTTCAGGGGTTTAATAACACTACTAGTATATTGAGAGGGTTAATGTAAAAAAGGTTTAGTACAAATGCCTTGTAATGTTACTGGCCGCGAAATTGGTGCAAGAAATATTAGTAGTATATTGCCGTCAATAGAGTCGGCTGCTGCTGAATTGAAATGGAAAATCGAGTCGATGGGGAGGGGCGATATATTAATTGTTAATTAGTAGTGAAAAGGGAAGGTACCCTTTGGAAGGTTGTTTTCTCACATGAGTCAAAGGCTTTGGGAATATACGAGGGCATTAATGTAATTATGGGAGTACACAACGTTCATTTCCGGCAATAGATATAGAGCAACAGAAAACCAACTGGCCAAATCAACTTGCGAGACTTGTACAGCCTGAAGATTGTGCAAAAAGACAAAAAACCTCAACGCCAGAAAGCCACATTTCTTTTGCATTTGCCGGCTTCATAAATAATATCACCTGTAAATTAACTAAATTCAAGTCTCCTTCTCTTCTATTTTTGTCTTTTGTCTTCTATATTCTCCCGCAATCATCGTCGGCGCCGATTCCGATTCGGAATGGCTTCGCTGTCCGGCCTCTGCTCGTCCTGCCCTTCTCTAAACCCCAAAACCTCTCTTCTTGAAACCAGTATTCTCACTCCACATCGTATTAAATCCTCACTCTCCTTCACAACTCGCTCGTCTCGGCTCGTTCAAATTCAGGCCGTAGCTGGCGAGATCTCGGCTGATTTATCAAATACAAATGATAATTTGCCGATCAAGCGAAAGCAAGCATTGGAGAAAGATCCTAGTAGTCTATGGAGGAGATACGTGGAGTGGTTGTACCAGCATAAGGAGTTGGGACTTTATTTAGATGTGAGTCGGATCGGATTCACCGAGGAGTTTTTGGCGGAGATTGAGCCCCGACTGCAGAAGGCGTTTAATGATATGGAAGAGCTGGAGAAGGGCGCTATTGCGAATCCCGACGAAGGGAGGATGGTTGGACATTATTGGCTGAGGAATTCGAGTCTCGCGCCAACTACTTTCTTAAGAACTCAAATTGACTTGACGCTTGACGCCGTTTGCAAGTTCGCCGATGAAATCGTCAGTGGTAAGGTCAGTCGGCGGCGCTCTTAACTAGTATAGTGGTACTTTAAGAATCAATGATTTGAAGTTTTAATATGATATTTTATAGTTTAGAGATTTGAAATATCAAATACGTTTATGTTTTTGCTTCTTTTTCACATCGTTGCAGATTCAGCCACCATCTTCTCCGGATGGTCGTTTTACTCAAATACTCTCTGTTGGGATCGGAGGTTCGGCTCTTGGACCTCAATTTGTTGCGGAAGCTCTCGCTCCTGATAATCCTCCTCTCAAGGTATCTAAGAACCTGGAAACGGTCTATTCATTGTGATCAATTATAATGTCACCTGCCATAATCATTTTTCTAAGGCTCATCAGATAAATAAGTACTAATGAATTCATTTCGCGAATTTTGTTTATGAAGTCTTATTGTTTCTTGGCAGATAAGATTCATTGATAATACTGATCCCGCTGGAATTGATCATCAGATTGCTCAGCTAGGTTCTGAGCTGGCTTCTACTCTTGTCATCGTGATTTCAAAGGTATCGAATACCATCTTAATTTACTAAGATATTTATGTAAGTATTGTTTTTCCTTTTTCTGCTGTTTATAATTTTCTAATTGTTTTAATTATTAGAGTGGAGGTACCCCTGAAACTAGAAATGGTTTGTTGGAAGTACAGAAGGCCTTTCGTGAAGCAGGCCTGGATTTTGCAAAACAGGTTTTGATCTCAGGTTCTTGTTTCTGCTTTTTGTTTATTTCCAGTGCCTCCTGACCCTGTTGCTACTGTGTATATATTTTATTTCATGATATAACCAAAACATTTTGATGTTTGTTATACCATATGTTGGTAGATTTGCGCAGGCACCATGTTGAATGCTCAATTTGTTATCTATTCATTAGGTTTAGGCTTTTATGCTTGCAATTAATTTTCTAGGATTGGTCACTATCCCCTTCTGTGTTGTGGTCCTAAACACTAGAAAAATGCATTGTTCTCCCAATTCTTTTGTGCAAGATAATCAGGAGATATATAAATTATCATACTTCTTGTTTTACTGAAGCATTTTATTTTGAAGAATCTATTTCTACGCTATATAACCATAAGAATGACATCTTGCTGATGCTTAGAGTGTAAAACTACTTTCATATCTTTTGGTGATGCTGGATCCTCCCATCATTTGCAGCAATTTTTATATGTTTCACTTGACTATTGAAGAGATTGTAGCTGTACTACTCTATTTATTTTTACATGTGATGACTGATGAACACCCTCTAGATTGTGTTTTAATGCATCTGTTCTTTTTTTAATAAGAAGTGATTAAGCTATTGAGTTTTACTTAGTTTCAGCTTTGCTGCCCTTGTTGGAGTTGTGATTTTTCACTTTTGTGTGGCTGTACTTTATATGCAATTACTTTTTCCTAATCTTTACTTTTGAAATTAATATTCAGGGAGTTGCTGTCACACAAGAAAATTCTTTGCTTGACAACACTGCAAGAATTGAGGGTTGGTTAGCTAGATTCCCTATGTTTGACTGGGTGGGTGGTAGGACATCTGAGATGTCTGCAGTAGGACTACTTCCAGCTGCACTTCAGGTAAGTGACCGCAGTATTCAGATGTGATATTTTGTTACTCAAGTTTGGCACATTAATTCTTCATGGTTTATATTGGCCAGGGAATTAATATTAGAGAAATGCTTGCTGGTGCATCATTGATGGATCAAGCAAATAGAACCAGAGAGGTAAGCATGATTTGGATATGTCTTGAAAATTTAAAGTGTGCTAGAAGGAATTGTTTCTTAAAGAACTGGTCCATATATACCTATATTCATCTTACCTGATCTGCATAGCTATAGAATTTGGTCATTTACAGTCCTAGAGCCAAAATTTGGTCGTATTGTTATTGTTGAGAAGCTTCCTATGAATGCACTTATTCTGGTTCAGTACTGTTGAAAAGAAAATTGAACAAGTGCAATTTCATTGTGCTTTTGAACATGAAGTGGATTCTGTTTATTTACATGGGGTGTCTACTTTTTTTGTTTCAGTCCTTGAGGTCTAGAGTATATCTTGAACAAATTGTTTGGAGATCAATGATAAATTGATAATCCACTTTGAAATAACTGATGTTTACCATAAGCACAGTTGCATACCTAGTCTTTGTTCTACTTTCTTTTTGAATATACAATTGTAGCTGGCATTAGGCTTTCACATCTGACAAGCATCTCCTTCAGGTTAGGGACAATCCTGCTGCTTTGCTAGCTTTATGCTGGTACTGGGCCACTGAAGGGATAGGATCCAAGGTAATCATTGTCTGCTGTTACAAAGTCAAAAGTTGATACTATAACAGCTCTAAACTGATTTCAATATTATTTATTTCTATGTATTTTTATGTAATGCAGGACATGGTTGTCCTTCCCTACAAAGACAGCCTATTATTATTTAGTAGATATTTGCAGCAGCTAGTTATGGAATCACTTGGAAAGGAGTTTGACCTGGACGGCAATCGGGTATTTAATCAATTTGAAGATATCCTCTTCCAATCCTCTTCTTTCTACACTTTGCCATTTCATTTTGCTGTGGAGTTAATATTTTGTTTTTAAATTCGAAGATGGCATTTTTAAAATATTTTATTTCTATGATCAGAATTTTTCTTTTTTAAATTACTTATCCTTGCTTGTGAGGAGGAAATAACACCATCTCATGAATGAAAGGCCTCTAATGCTTCATGTGGTTTTTCTTATGGCTTAGACAAATCTCAGGTCAAAATTCTTTGTATATATATTATGTGGTTATGCAACTTCATCAATAGATGGGGCTATTGATTTAAATGGTTAAAATCACCAAGCAATCTAATTATAGTGTGGACGTTCTGCTCCCTTTTTGTTCCATGAGAATCTGATTTAATAAGTCAGATGATCAAATTATTATATTCTGTAAACACAGTTTGTAATTTATTATGACATGGAACATCTATTATTTTTAGGTTAAAAGAACTTTTCTTGTCAATTAAAGTGTCAGGAGCTTAATTGGCCTTTTGTTTTTGTAGATAACTGGAACTTTTTTATTCTCAGGTTAATCAAGGAATCACTGTCTATGGAAATAAAGGGAGTACAGATCAACACGCGTAAGTGCTAATTACCATCTAAGTGTCCATATAAAGTCAAATTATTACTGTCTTTATTGAGGCCTGAGGCACTGATTTATTCATTCTGTAGTTATATTCAACAATTGAGAGAGGGTGTACACAATTTCTTTGCGACTTTCATTGAAGTACTACGTGATAGACCCCCTGGTCATGATTGGGAGCTTGAACCAGGTGTCACGTGTGGTGACTACCTATTTGGAATGCTGCAGGTCAGATATAAAAAGCCTTTCCACCAGTGATTTTAAATGGATATAAATCTAGAGCTGAAAGAATAATTTATCTATTGCTGATGGATGTATTGGTGCCCGACAAATTTGTTTTTACAGGGAACTAGGTCAGCGCTTTATGCTAATGACAGGGAGTCAATAACGGTTACAGTGCAAGAAGTGACACCTAGGTCTGTAGGGGCTGTTGTTGCACTTTACGAACGTGCAGTTGGGATTTATGCCTCGCTTGTCAACATCAATGCTTATCACCAACCTGGTAAATAATCTTTTTGTCTCAAAGTGACATTTGGGTGTTGAAGTTAGAAAGGAAAGTCAAATATTGTTGTTGCTGTATGATAGTGTGCTCTAAACCATGTGGCATTGGTAGAACTCATAAATGTTTACCAAGTAGACTAATCTAACTGGTATTTTATGCATGGCAAATTGTTTTCATCAGGTGTGGAAGCCGGAAAGAAAGCAGCAGGGGAAGTTTTAGCTCTTCAGAAGCGAGTTTTAGCTGTACTCAATGAGGCAAGGTAAAATATCACACCAATCTATATGTCTTCTAGTTCCTCATGCGGGTTTTTCTGTATGCCAGGATAGTCTGAAGAGGGACTCTAAATCTCCCAAATCAACTCCCTTGCAATGCCCTTAAGAATTTTGAGGTGGAATGGAAAACATTCTTTTCAAAACTTGACCTCTTTGCCTTAGGATTGAGTGGAGTGTGACATTCTAAGGCATCAAACTGTTATATAGCCTCTGGAATAAATTACTACAGAATTCATTTCATTTGCAAATAAATGCCATTAGGGAAAACTATACTTGAGCCCCTATCTTTTTACATAATTAACACTTACATCTCTACGTTCTATACTAATTATTTTCGGGTCCCTACTTAAGATTCTGTTTAACACTCAAGTCATTCCGTACAAAAAAAAAAGAAGAAAATTTTCCGTCATCTTTTTCTAAAATTACTATTTTACCCTTTATATTTTGTTTTGTGATATAAAGAAAAAAATTAAGAATACTTCTAAAAAAATCTTTTAATATTATACTAAGAAAAGAAAAAAGATAAAAAAAAAAGACTATTTTATCAAGAGTAAATTTGTCATTTTTGAAAAATTTAATGGCAACATTAAAGGACTCGAGTATTTAACGAGGTTAAAAGTTAGGAACTTGAAAATATTAATGTAAAACATAGGGATGTAAGTGCTAATTAGGTAAAAACATAGGAAATTAAGTGTATTATCCTATATTAATATGATAAAAAAATGCTTGTTTATAAATTGTGTTTTTGTGACTATATAATTATTTTAAATAGCTAGTTTTACCAGCTTTATCAAGGTTAGAGTTCATTTGCAAATTTTATCAATCTGGTAGGAGTTTGTTCTGCTACAACTGATTCCATAGCATTAAATGCAGAAACCCTAAAGTTTTGGCTGGGATTGTAATTTTCTCGTCCTCTTGTTTCATTTTGAAGTGGGATATTTATCGATAATGGGTTGCTCTTTTTCAGCTGTAAAGAGCCTGTTGAACCATTGACACTTCAAGAGGTAGCGGAACGATGCCATGCAGAAGAAGACGTATGTAGATTATCCTCGTTGAAGTTTTACTGAAGAGATGAAATCTCATGCTAACCTTCTGTTTTAATCCTTATTTCAGATTGAAATGATATACAAGATCATTGCACACATGGCCGCAAATGACAGAGCAATTATAGCAGAAGGCAGTTGTGGTTCACCTCTGAGCATCAAAGTTTTCCTAGGGGAATGTAATGTGGATGAGTCGTATGCTTGAGTTCAAAACCAACAAAATCATCATGATGAATGTATTTTTCTGGTTGCACAAAAGAAGGTTCAATAAATTGATTCTGACCTTGTATTACATAAACTGGAATTTTCTTTTTCCCTTTTGGTAGCGGAAATAAATTTCCATTGTAATTCAGAGTTTTCTTCAACTAAATTACCAATTCATAAATATGAAAGCTGTAATGGAAAGCAAGTTAGAAGGATTGTTGTGATCTTTTTTCGGATACCAAACTGGTATTATTCCCTCTTTTGCGTACAAGTTGGACAAGCCTACAGCTATATTAAGCCTGTACATTGATGATTGATGGCAAATCAAGTTTTTGATTCATAGTTGTGTGTGTGAAAGTTTGGAACATGACGTTTACTAGACATGGCAAACTCAACCTTCTAAGTTCTAAAAGTTAAGCCCACCGGTCTCGTTTTCGTTAGGTCCACCTTCTTAAAATGGTAGATCGGTAGGTAAGTGGTTAGAGGGAGGCTGGGTTCCTATTTCCCAATCATTGTGTCATTTCAAGTTTTGGTTTAATCTCGACCTTTTGGCAAAAGGGATATAGCGACTTTTACATTAGGAGTTGTCCATTTTTTATGTAACCCATCTTAGAGAACTTTTGGGTCCAGTAGAAGTCAGAAGCCTCCAAAATCCAAATGATGAGAAGATTATAAATTTGAAAAATGTCTCTTTCATTTGATAGCATGTTCACTAAAATTTCAAATTAAAGTTTACATTCTTCTATTATTTTTTATTTACACCGTCAATGTGAAATGATGGGCTCAGCTATTATTATAATATATTTATTTAAAAAGACTCTCTTTCACTTGCTCTATTCTATACAGTTTAAGTTAACATGTGTCAATCATTGACCAACTTCTTCAAGTTACTACATTAAGTACTCCATGGGTTTTTGAATTGATCTATGGCTAATTTTAAATTTGTCAATCATCCCCACGCTTTACAACGTCAAAAACAAATTAGGTGGCCGGTGTATTATTCGTTTTTATCTTCTATGTTGCTAATTGGGACATTATCGGTATTTACATTTAAACTCGACGCAGAAAAAAAACAGCACACACTATCACGTGGGGCCCATCATACCATGTGACTGATTCCTTAATATAGAATACATATAAGCGGGAAATTAGAGCAAAAGTGTCCCCACTTACAACGTTCGACTCTTAATATTTTTTTTTTAAAATAAAAGGCGTTTGTTTGCCACGTCAACTCTATCCGTTGGTTTGCACATCTCTCCACTTTTTTTGTTAGATAAGTGTGCTTTATTATCGGGTTAATTTTTTTTACCCAATTTTTGTTACAAGCAATAGCATATCCGTTTCGTCCTGAAACGTCGTAGTAAATATGGATTGATTTTGCAAAGACAAAGCTTTGCCTTTCCGTTTTTGCAGTCTTCTCAAGTCTAAGTGTTGAGCCTGAACTGAACCAACCGAGAAAGCTTTTTAGGGAAGCAAAACTTTTTCCCTTCCTCAAATTTTACACCACTTTCAACTTCTCTCTAAGTTGATCTCCTCTCTCTTTGTCTGCCTCCAGCTCTCCTGTAGAGCTTCGAATGAAATCTTGAGCTTGGATTCTTTTGTGAGTTTCCTTATTCTGTTTCCCGATGAATTTTACGCTTCTTTTTTTTTTTTTTGGTATTATTAGGCTGAGAGGCTTACATTTTAGGTGAAGTGGAATATGTTTACTGAAGGACTCGACTCTAATGCCCTTCGCTGGATTCGAGAGGTACATACATTCTTGGATTTTTCATAAATTAATTTCTAATTTGGCTTTGCTTTGATTTAATTGCCGTTTTAATTTCACTCACTTTGCTTGTTTTGGTATTATTTTCAGAACCAGAAGGAAACTCCTCTTTCGCATTCCAGTTTAAGGCCTAAAATTGATCCAATCACTTCTACTTTTAAAAATAGCCGTGGATTTAACTTACCTCCGCCGTCTAAATTCAGAAGCGGACTCTTGCCGTCGACTGCTATTCCGGTTTCCCGTACCATTCCTGGCGATGACGACGATAGCCGCTCTGCTTCTGATAATGGCGTAACTACTGAGTCGGATGAAGATGATTTTTATGGTGGACGCTATTCTCTTGATTCCTCTCCTCAAGATGAAAGAATCCCTAGTAGTCTTAGTAGGCAGAGATATGGAAATGCTGCACAAGGAGGAATGCGTTATGCCAGTGATTACTCTGATGTTAGTTCGTCGATGGAGACGGTGGCAGCGGGGAGAGGCGGAAGTGCCCCGGAGAGATTTGTTAGAGCAAATAGAAGATATGAGGTTAAAAAGAATGTTTTTTATACTGAGGATGATGAAGAGGAATCAGATTCCGCCGGTAGTTCTGAGTTCTCTACCACTCAAGCCGGGAGTGTAAGTAGTGCTTTGCCTCGGAATAGTATGCTACGTGTTTCTGAAGGATATGCTTCTAGTGCCGTGTCTTCTCAGGCAAACTTTGAAAGCGTTATTCGAAAGGTTTGTTTAGTTTCATGCAGTGTATTTTGAGTTTATCTCTTGTTTAATTGAGGATCTGAAAACGCAGCAATTGTTCAGTAAACTAAGGTTTGATGGAGCCAAAAGCAAGAAAAATTGTTTCATATCTGCGTTTATAATCAAGAGGAACCTGTTTGGTCCTTCTGCATAGAAGTTTTCTAGATAAGAACTGCAAGGAGCAATTTTAACTTTATTGTCTGAAACTGTACTATTCTCATCAGGGCCTTATCTTCGTATCCACATTTCCTCAATTCTGATATCTTGGAACTTATGTCTTAAAGATTGAATTGATGTCTACCATTTCATTTCAAAAGAAAGCTGCTGGAGTTTTTTAAAATTTAAATGTTTCCTTAACTGAGCCAATAATGTTTATTTCTAGTTTTAATAGAATGTAAAATTGTCAACCATTAATCACTATTAGTATCTAGGAGGAAAACAAATATGATTATTAAGCATAATTTTACCAGTGTTTGTGGTCCATTCTTTCAAGGATTTGAGGAAAAAGCTCAGTCAGTATGAAATAATAAAAGGTCTCTGGACAGAATCTCACTTGATTATGTCAATATTTTTTTTGTTACTTTTCTTGTTGCTTGTGGCATTAGTAAACTTCCTCTTGATAATTACATATTGGAAATTTCAATTTGTTACTGTAGGAAGCAAACTGTATGGAGCGAAAACCATTTGCATGATTTTTCTTTTTCCTTGCTTAGGTTATTCTTGAGTTCTGCGATTATATATAAATGATTTGCTTGTCATGCAGGGCTTGCCTTCCAGAAACCTGCAGACGGAGAAATTTTCTAATTATGATGATGATGTTCCCAGTGCACCTCCACTGTGTGTTTCTGGTCAGGAAATTAAAGAAACAGCTGAACTGTCATCTATAGTTCGTAACACAACAGGCATAGCAGATTCTTCTGACTTCTCTACAGCTAAGGAGAAAAACAAAATCAAACCTGAACCTGGTGTTGAACCACAGGATAGCTCTGGAAACAAGAAATCTGATCAGTTTTTAAGGTTAGTAATACTTTTGTGGTCACTCTTTTGGATATAAACTTTCTGCAGATACTCTTATTTGAAATGCGTGTTGTCAGCATTTCATGAAAGTCAATATTTAAGTTTTATAATGTATTGGAGCCAATGACTCCTTGTAACAGAATGGCTGCTGGGGCTGAAGCTGCTGTTCCTTCTGGTTCAAATCCAGCACGTATTCCAACCTTTCATGCAAGGTATCATAGCTAACAGTACAGTTGTGGTGATATCCAAGAAACTCATCCTGCTATTCTTTGAGATGCTGATGTTGCTTTGACTCTTTGTTAAATAAAATAAGTGCATTAGGGCCTTGGCATGCAGTGATTGCATATGATGGATGTGTGCGGCTTTGTCTCCATGCTTGGGCACGGGGTTGCATGGAAGCTCCTATGTTCTTGGAAAATGAATGTGCTTTGCTACGTGAGGCATTTAGGTAGTTTTCTTTTCTTTCCCTCCTTTTGTCAGATTTTCAATTAAGCTTTAGGCATTTATGCTAAATATTCCACTTCTCAATTTTTCAATGACTCTATTTTCCATTTCTCTTGAACTACAGTGTGCAGAATGTCCTGTTACAATCAGAGGAGGAACTACTGGCAAAGCGTTCATCTGAGCTTGTTAGTGAGGGTGCTGCTCTTAAACCTAAGAAAATTGTCGGGAAGATGAAAGTGCAAGGCGAGTTCATTGCAGATTTAACATAGCTATTCAAGTATTTGCAAAGACTAGAGACTTGTTCTAATATCTTATCCATTGTACAGTGCGGAGAGTTAAGACAGTTCTTGACCCCCCTACTGGCTGTAGTATGTCATCGCTAACTGTTATGGCGCCGAAACTAAAACTTGAATCTGTACGATATCGTTTCTCCAAGTTGCAATCAACAATTTCTACTGCTTGGAGAGCTTTTCGTAAAATCCGTGTTGCACCTCGTATGCCTGCAAATGGTTCTTTTTCCCGTCAGAGCTTGGCATATGTGCATGCCAGTACTCAGTATATAAAACAGGTATCTGGACTTCTTAAAATTGGTGTGACGAGTCTACGCAACAGTTCATCGTCATATGACGTTGTCCAAGGTACGGAAAGTAGTTACTCCATGCTGAATGGTGGAAATTTGCTTATATTTTCTGTAACCAGGATCTTATGGTTTTAGTTTACTAATTTGTCTTTGGCTGGCTACTGCTGGCAAGATTAGAAATCTTAAACGATAATCTGTTATGTCAACCAAAAAAGGGTTAAACAACTATTAGCTTTCAAATGTTATAGTTGGTGTCTGTACATACTGATCTCATCAGGTACTGTCCACTATACAAGGGTAAATTACCTTATGGTCTATTGCTTATGTACCGATGATGGTTAATTTTAGGTAGCTTCATTCGTTTGTTTGCTTACACATGTAAAGCTGTTGATGCTTATCAATTGCCCTTGCATACCTGCTTGACCTTTTAATGTTGCAAATGTCATCAGAAACTTTCTCGTGTCTGTTAAGACTGAAAAGTTCGGCAGAAGAAGATGCCATTCGGTTGCAGCCTGGATCTAGTGACACCCATATGTTGTATGTGCCATTATCCAGCACACTCATTTTTTGGTTATGTTTTTTCTTATAGTCTACCTGAGAGAGATATTAATTACTCTACAGCTTTCCAGATGGTCTAGGGGACGATCTAATTGTTGAAGTCCATGATTCCAAGGGTAATTATTATGGCCGTGTACTTGCTCAAGTGGCAACCATTGCTGAAGACCCGGTAATACTTTTGTTGAAGCATTTATGAAGAAGTTAAGTTGCAATGTTAATTGTTTCTTGGTTTTGACCCATGCCAAAATTGGAGGCAGGTTGATAAGCTGCGTTGGTGGTCCATATATAGAGAGCCAGAACATGAGCTTGTAGGGAAATTGCAACTTTACATTAATTACTCTACAAGTTCAGATGACAATAATCCCAAGGTGAGCTGCTTTAGATTCATTGTTGAATGACCTATCTACTGTTTGTCATAATTCAACCAGAGTAGGGTTGTTGTGATACTAAGTGCTGGCACAACCCATTTTGCAATTAATCATTGTTCACAGTTGATCATAATTCATAACTTTGAAGGCCAGAACATGATGGGTTATGGATGAAAATTCTGTTTCTTAAAGAGGTGTACATCTCTATAAAGGCTTTAGACTGGTTTATTAATTAATGGCTGTGGAAGTAAAATTATCTATTGGAAAATTGTAGACACTCATTTAGAGTATTAATAAATAAAATATGAATCATAGCATTTTCCCCAGTTATGGGGAAAACGATAACCTCTTTGATTTAGCCTTTCAGTGGCCATATCTTTGATGTTAAGGATGGAAACAGCTATAAATGATATGTTGATTATAGGTCTAGGTGGGTTTTCAATCTAGAGCCCTTTCTGGCTCCACTTGTGAAGAGACAAGGTGCTCCTCAGGATCTCTGTATGCAAGCTAACTAGTGTTTTTGTGGAATCTAATTCTATCATCATATCATGCATTCTTGTCAAGTGACCTCCTATGCTAATTATTACTTCTGCTATCCTAGTGTGGCTCTGTAGCTGAGACAGTTGCTTACGATCTTGTTCTAGAAGTTGCCATGAAGATTCAACAATTTCAGCAAAGAAATTTAGTGCTTTATGGTTCATGGAAATGGCTCCTTACTGAATTTGCATCATATTATGGAGTTTCTGATGCCTACACCAAGTTGAGGTAACAGGGACATAGTGCTTGGCCATTCATGATTAATGTTTTTGAACTTAATTCAATATGTAAGGATTAACTTCAATAATTTGTAAACTTTCTGTGTCTCTAGTATATTGCCTCAGTGATGTTTCTCCCACGAGTATTTAAGAAATGAATGAAACAAAAAAGAAAAATTTATTTCGAATAAGATGAAAGCCCCTGTTTTTTCCAATTTGTTTCCTCTGATATATGTTACGGTCACAGGTATCTTTCCTATGTAATGGATGTAGCTACTCCCACAGCCGACTGCCTGACCTTGGTGTATGATTTGTTAATGCCTGTGATTATGAAGGGCAACAGCAAGAGCATGTTGAGTCATCAGGAGGTAAAATTCCAGGATCTTCAGATTATACATTTATTTTCTTTGTCAATCCTCTTATCTTGACTGCTTTGGTTATGAAATTATTGATAATACTTTGTTTCTCTCATATTATAGTCATTGCCATGTTTTTTTCCCCGGTGATTTATTTCATTGTCTTTTGCTTGCTGCTCATTATTCTTAAAATTTCTAAATGCAATTTGCCGGCTGTTTCACCAGAACCGACTCTTGGGAGAAATCAAGGATCAGATTGAACAGATTCTAACCCTATTATTTGAGAATTACAAGTCTCTTGATGAAACATCGTTATCTGGTATTATGGATGTTTTCAAGCCAGCAACTGGCCTTGCAGCACCTGCCCTGGAACCTGCAGTGAAGTTATATACTCTTCTTCATGACATATTGTCTCCTGAAGCACAAACAAACCTCACACATTATTTCCAGGTACTAGAAGTATAGAACTCTCGTTATCAAACCGTTGCTTAAGTATTTTCATTCCTTTGCTTCACTTAAAGTGCGTCTCCTTCAGGCTGCTGCTAAGAAAAGGTCTCGAAGGCACTTGACAGAGACCGATGAATTTGTCACTAGCAACAATGAAGCTACTCTGATGGATACAATTGCAATGTCCACAGCTTACCAGAAGATGACTTCCCTTTGTTTGAACTTTAAAAATGAAATTAGTACTGATATTGAAATCCACAATCAACATATACTTCCCAGGTGTGGCTATTCTCCCTGAATGACAGGCACATCATGAATGTAAAAGAATGGATCTTTTGAATTTTGATACTCTGGAATATTTTTATCTTTTCATCTGTCCTTCCTGATGCTATGTAACTAAATTGCATAGCCAAACATGATTAATTGAATGACCTGTAAGGACTAAGTAGTCCACCAGGTTATTTTCTTATCAGGGAATATTGGTAAATTTCCTCTAGATTGCAAATAAATTGTCACCTCAAAAATAGAGCAAGGAGTCAATTGTTAATCATCATATCTTAGTGTGCATCCTGTTTGATGATTTTGTTTCACTTAGATAATATAATAATTCTTTGATTATTCTAAGTAGTTGAATCATGCATGTCAATTATTCAAAGAAGAACAGCAGAGTTGCTGCTTTGTTTTGTCATATCTCTTTTTTGTCTTTATCATATGATTTTAAGAATATAATCTGTCTTGATTGGAACTTCAAATGTAGTTAACTGTTAATGAAAACTTGGTCAGCTGCCTTGTCTTTTGTATAGTGTAAAAACAATTTCTCCTAGTTGACCAGCTGATGGTTGTATTGTGATATTTATTCTCATTTCCGTTGTCATTCTGATATTTTGCAATGTAAACAGGCAAAGCTTTTTTATATTTTGAATAGGATAAACTGTTGAATTGCTCATTTGTTACATCTAATTGGGACAATACTCATCTCTGGCTTAGCGTTAGTATTGCTGTCTCTTTACGTTGGTGTTTTCCTTGAAGTTTTGAAATTTGAATTGAATTTCTTCCCAATGTAGTGTTTCCTGTGATTTGGTGGCCAACGTGGTTGCTGATGTTAAAATATTTTGTCCTGCAGTTTTTTGGATCTTCCAAATTTATCTTCGTCCATATACAGCACAGAGCTTTGCAATAGATTGCGAGCTTTCCTACTTGCATGCCCTCCATCTGGCCCTTCACCTCCTGTGGCAGAACTAATTATTGCAACAGCTGATTTTCAGAGGGACCTTGCCAGCTGGAACATTAGGTAGCTCCATTGGTTAGAAACAATATTTTTTTCTTTACATTGTTTCACTTCACCTCATTTTACACTATCTGTTTCTTTTTTATTTCCTCAGTCATGTGAAAGGTGGAGTCGATGCAAAAGAGCTATTCCATTTGTATATCATGCTCTGGATTCAGGATAAGCGCCTGTCTTTACTCGAGTCATGTAAACTAGACAAGGTATATATGTCAAGTGATAGTATATTTTTATTCTTCAATCCTAATGCAGCGGTTTGCAACTTTAAAAAAGGCCTACATTTGTTTGTGATTCTATCATCTTAAGCTTGATCTGTTTGCTTCTTCGCCTATAACCCAATTTTAAGTTTCAAAGAACTTTTTCTCCTTTTCATGTGATTTACAAATTATCTTTTTCTATTATTAATTTTTCAAGATACCAGTTTAATAGATTATATTCAAGGCCTGTATGAATTAATGACTTGGAAAATTGACTAAAACTTGTTTAATTGCAGGTCAAATGGTCAGGAGTCAGGACACAGCATTCTACTACTCCCTTCATTGACGAGATGTATGATCGTCTAAGAGAGACTATAGAAAACTATGAAGTCATTATTTGCCGATGGCCAGAATATATTTTTGTTCTAGAGAATGTATGCTTTCATATTTCTCTTTGCTGGATTTATTTATTTTTTATTTATACTTTGTTGTGTCTATGTTATGTTACTATAAAAGTTACTGAAGCTCTTAAAAATTTTGCACAAATTAATTATTAGAACCCTATAAATGTAAATTGTTAGGCCCATATGAGTTTCTCAATGTCAAAAGTAAGGTTTCTTAATCAAGTTGAGATTCTCGTTGGTAAGAGTCAGTTTTCTCCAGCCAGCCACTTCTTTTAGAAGATAAAAATAATTTATGTGCCACTAAGTGTCATGGGAGTTGGAACATGTAGACAGACTACCTGGAAAGAATTTGCTGTCATTTGGTTTATGTTTGCAGTTTATGCTTTGTTGAGCCTTTTTTCGCTCTAGTGTTAGTTTAATGTCCCCATTTTGTTTGTTGCATGAGAGAGCTTGATTTTTCTTTTTGCGATCCTTTTATTTCTGTGGATCCACTTGTGATAACTTGAGTCTCAAACTCGATACTTTCTTTTATCTTTTCCAAATGAAATTAAAATGGTACTTACTGAAATTTTTTTTTTTTATTTTGGCTCTTCCTCATCAAAAAGGCTATTGCTGATGTTGAGAAATCCATAGTGGAAGCTCTGGACAAACAATATGCTGATGTGCTAGCACCATTGAAGGAGAATTTGGCCCCTAAGAAATTTGGCTTCAAGTATGTCAAGAAGCTTACCCAAAGATCTGTATGTGCATATACAGTTCCGGATGAGGTGAGCTGTTACTTATTATTGACTGTTAAGGTTCCTTTATCAATGGTATATATTGCGATTTTACCTTCTGGTTTCTTGCAGCTTGGGATTATGTTGAATTCGATGAAGAGGATGCTTGATGTCTTGCGTCCCAAGATAGAATGTCAGTTCAAATCATGGGGTTCTTGCATACCCGATGGCGGAAATGCTGTTCCTGGAGAGCGACTTAGTGAAGTGACTGTGATGTTGAGAGCCAAGTTCAGAAGTTATCTGCAAGGTGTTGTAGAAAAACTAGCAGAGAATGTGAGTATCATTTTTAATGTGATTTGTTTTCATTTATTTCTTTAGTCTCATAAATCAGTAAATCAAATTGTGCAATTGCTGTTATGCATTACTGTGCAACTGCAGTAACCTAGATTGTATTCTCTTGCCCAGATGAACACCCCCCCTTCTCTCTCTCTCTCTCTCTCTCTCCCTCTCTGTCCTTAGAATTTGGATTATGCACTAATTTTGATGTGTCCCTCTGTTTGCTTTTTCTGTTTCTTGAAGACAAAGCTACAGAATACTACAAAATTGAAAAAGATTCTCCAGGAAGCAAAGGAATCTGTGGGAGAATCTGATATACGAGGTAGAATGCAGCCACTAAAAGACCAGCTGACAAATACAATCACTCACCTCCAGTCTATTTTTGAGACACACGTCTTTGTTGCAATCTGTCGAGGCTACTGGGACAGGATGGGACAGGTAATCATTACAGGAATGGATAAACTGAAGATTGCATTTATGATGTACTAACCTAAGCTGTATTCTTTATTCTGTATAGGAGGTTCTTAGTTTCTTGGAGAACAGAAAAGAAAATAGGTCCTGGTATAAAGGATCCCGAATAGCAGTGTCTGTAAGTATTGCTGGTGCAATTTTACAATCTCAAATAATCTAGTAACAATTAGGATATTTACTTAAATTTTAAGTGGAAATTCAAACAGATGGTTAAAGAGGCTGTAGAATTCATAAAAAGAATTGGTCCTTAATAATGATAGTATGTTGCTTTTACAGGTTCTGGATGATACCTTTGCGTCACAGATGCAGCAGTTGCTTGGGAATTCACTTCAAGAAAAAGATCTTGAGCCACCAAGATCGATCATGGAAGTTCGTTCAATGCTTTGCAAGGACACTCCTAATCATAAGGGAAATGGCTTCTTCTATTAGACCCACATCTTTTTGCGATATGGAAACTACTACGAGGGCAAGTGAATATACATGAAGGCAGAAACTTGGTAAATCAGCAATTATACGAATTAATCTCTTCAGCCTTCTGCAAATTATGGCCATAATTACATGCCATGCGTGTGCAGCCAATTTTGCCATGGGAGCAAGTGCCTCAGTTGCTCGCCATTTACCATTCTGCCAACTCCAATAAGAGTTACTTTTTCTATTTCAGTCTTGGTTAGAGGCACTGGGATCTTGATTTTACACTTCTTGCGCTCTCTTTATGTATAATTTTACAATCGTACACATGTATATGCTTTGCTTTTTTTAGTTCACGCTGCATTATTCTGCAGTTTATAGGTCTCTTTCCATTCTGCATACGCTATACCATCCAAAAAATCCGATTTATCCAAAGCAATTAACGTTACATTTGTTTACGTTTCTCTTTTCCTTGCAAATGTTCTTTCATATGATAGAACTACAGGGCTGTTTGCTTTGCTGTACTTAATAGAAAATTTATTATTCTTAACTTATTTAAAACTCCACCTTTGTAATACAAAATTTGGATTTGAATTTAAATTGGGTTAACTTTTTCTATAGATGAAAAGTTATTTCTGACATTTGATTCAGTGAGAAGCGTAACGTAACCTACCGAATTGGAAAATAATTATAGAAGCACAAGCGTATTGAGATAAATTTATAAAAAAAATTTGTAAATTAAGATTGATTAATTTTTTTTGGTTTGAATTTCTTATTGCATATAGCCCCCTTTTTTTTCCTTTTCTACATCCTTAGACATCAACTTTTTGAATTGCAATTTACTCCCAAATGAAACGAAGAATATGAAGGCCCAAACTAATTTCTAATAAATGAGTTAGTAGACTCTAATCTTATGGGATGAATCATTAAATTGAAGCTTATTAAGTTCTCCATCAACTTTTTTAGAAAAAGAAAAAATATTTTTTTTTTTTTTAAAATACCAATTAAATCGAAGAATCAAGTCGATTCCAAACTCGACATAGTAGAGCTAAATCTTATCTTTTAACAATTTCAGGAGATTTCTTCAGTGCTTGTCACGTCAAAGATGCATAAAAGACACAAGCTGTCTTTAAGGGAAACCCCAATTGTCCAAAACCATTCTATCATCAAATAGAACAATAAATGGCGTGGATTTGAACGAGTTCCCCATGTAGAAGGCAGCAAATACCAAAGACAATAACTTGCAAGTCATTCCCATTCCATTCCCAAGCCAATTTCTACACCACAGCATCATTCATGCTTAAAGTCTAGGCAAACAACAAAATAGTATTTCTATGCAGCACTGACATATTCCATTGAATTTGAATCGCACTCGCAAATAACATAAAAGAAGATATTTACAAGATCAAATTTAAACCCCCACGTGATCAATCAATTTGTGGCATGAAAAGAATGGAATACAACATGAGAAACACTCTGCTGGATGCTGCATTGGCAGCACAAGCACATTATACAAACGGTGAATCCCAAACACCCCATTCACAATCACAGAAGCTTTGATATTACATGACAAGATGTCCAGAATGCTTTAGACGCAGCCCTTAGAATTACTGGGTTTTGGTATATCCTGTTGGCCAAAGAAAGTAAACAGATATGATTTTTTATTTTTTTTTGGAATTTTTTGAAACCAATAAACAGATATGATTATGCTTTATTCCCTTTTTCCAAAAGACGAGGTAAAAAAACAGAAGCAAATCAAAACTGAGACAACTATGACGATGCATCCTAATATGTTTGCATAACAACAAGAAAAGGAAAGGTTTCCATTAAACGGGACAAAAATCAAATAGCATACCCGATGGCAGTTGCCCCCCAAGATGCAATATTATATAACACTTTGCTTCCATCCCATGCTTTCCGAAGTTTCCCTTTTTTCTTTTTCACAGAAAATGTTTTACTAAGGGCTGAAAGAAAATTAACAAGGGTGTCAGAGCTCTTTCAACCAAATTAATGATAATGGATCTTGATTGACAAAATGCAATTCAACATTATAGAACCGAGGAATAATTGGAGAACATTAATTTTAAACTCACCATCTTGGAGTTGGCTAGGGGTCAAGTCCTGAAAAGGAAAGGAAAGTACAGATTAGAAGCTTTGCATGCAGAACATGCTATTCAGTTTCAAGTCACCAGCAAAATGATTAATGACACAGAGAACAGTGGCAAACTTAAAAAGTGCAGCTCACGCTGAATGTCATACAAAACAAATATGCAAAATCCACACCTAGCCATCAAGAATTGAAAATGGTTGTAAATCAAAAAATCAGTTGTGGCTTTTCTGGACCACCATATGCAAGTATGATGCCCCGCCCTGAATTGTGCGATTTGTATAAATGATAATGTCTCTACTTAAAGGAGACATATCACAGACAATATCTAATTGCCTATAAGCAAAAAAAAGGTTATGCATGCCTCAAATGAACAAGCTCAAAAAATTTGTAGGACAGTCTTAAGAAACAAATGCAGCTGATGAGGAAAAAAAAAAGGTTGTTGCATTTCAAGACCTGAATCATATTCAAAGTTGAATACAAGGCAACTCTCATAACAGGTGAAAAACGTAAAAGAACAAGAAACCCTCTATACCTTGGGCTGTTTCAGAGACAGCAAATAGGCTGCCATGAAGCAAGCAATGCCATCTACAATGTCTTCTTGTCGAACAAGAACATAATCTTCTTCGTTGGAATCAACATTTTCATCTTCCCAAAGATCATGCTCACTGACCATGTCCCAAGAACTACCTTCTTCTGCTACCATAGAATAAGTATGTTAGCAACCTGGTTTTTCTAAATCCAAGCAACAAGTTTTTTCAAGTGACAGTTAAATATGTGAACACAGAACCAAGCAAGTGAAAAGGACCATTTGAATATTATACTATCAATAGCATCTACAGATGCATACCAGTAATATTTTGTGGAACTGACACTTGAGCAGACTCCAACTTTTGGAGAAAGTCAGCGCATTCAACTCTAGATTTGAGAAGGTCACACAACTGCATCAGGAAAAACAGATGTCCAAATATGTAAGCTACAGCGTGTAAAACTTTCAGAGAAATGATTGGCATCGTAGAAGCAATGAGAATTTTATGTGACACTAAGCTTGCATAAAAAAACAAATTTTTGAGCAGGCAACTCTTTACCTATGTTATAGCTATTGAATTTAAAAAAAGAATGAACTAGACTTGCACAACATTGTATCCTAGGCTCTAATGCTATGTTAAACAAATAATCTCTATAAAACTTAAAACAGTAAGATCGAAGCATGATATTTTGATCAACAGACATGTGAGATTAAGCAAGCAATTAAACGCGGTACTTTTTATAGATGATAATTCAGTTAATGCCACAGCAATTTATATAAAACAGAAGCACAAGACAAACAAAACAACCGTATCAATCATTAATTAATACCATAAAAATCTTAATCAGACAACAAGCTCTATATTAATTTCAGTTAATCACAGTTATTATTGGTATAAGCTAAGGTAAGAATACAATATGATGCAATTATCCACCATATTCTACTAAGAACTACTAATATTGAAGATTTTCTACTGCTATTCAATGCCAGCTATCACAATTGGAAACAAAAAGCTCAGCTGAAACCTCGCCGGGAACAACAACAAGAAGAAAAGAATTGTGATATTATCCAACAGAAAAGTGGAAAAAAAATGAATTTAACTAAAGACGCCAAAATTACCAAATAAGGAGGTTCAATACTTAAATTCACGAGCTAAACTAGAATTAAACAAAATCAGGACGGTAGAAACAGTTGGAGCATACCTCATCAGCTTCGCGGTCAGCAGGCGAAACTCCTGAAGTCTCTATATCTCGTTCCTTGTCATCCTCCAAAGGTGGCTTCCCTCTACTTTTATTGTCGGCATCATCATCAAGATCAACCTCATCACTGTTACTAAGCAATTCAAGAGCTCTCTGGCACTGCTCGAGCACGACCTTTAAGGTCTTCTTTTTGACTCGAAGGCGATCCTTCTCACCTGTTTCCATCAAAGAATAAAGAAGATTGGAAGAGCTGGAGACCTCGATAGCCATGGCAGAAATTGTAATTCAGAATCAGATTATTTTAATATAGGGCGTGTGATGAAAACCCTAGAATTAAGAATGATGGTCCATAGAATTTCGTATAATAAAGGAATCCGAGAAATGGTTTGGTAGCAGAGAAAGAATGAAGGGGATTGGACATGTGCGCCTTTTATTTATGCTTCAAGTGTTTCGTTGTTGTTGTCCGGTTTGCGCCGGAGAGAGAGACGACCTTTTTAACAGCCGTCTCCAGCTTTAAAACCAAAAGACTGGCTGGGGCTTTTTTTTTATTATTATTATTTATAATTTTATTTTTATATTTAATTTTAAGGTTCTTTATTATTAGGTAAGTTAGGTGTTTGTGTTTCTTTTGGTTCCGTAAATTAGCGTTAGCTGTTAGTTGCACGGAATTGGGTCCTTTTATGAGAAACTTGATAGGGTTGGACTTGGAGTTTTTGGGTCGGATATTCCTTTATCTTCAGCTAATGCTTTGCCATTATTTATTATTAATTTGGTTTAACTCGTTATTTTCTAAGAAGTGATGAAAAAAGATTGTTTGATTTGTTTAATGAATTTTCAAAAATTTGAATTTTTTAATGAAATATAATATTGAACTATTTAAAATATTTTACAATAAGAATAAAACCGAAATTATCTACGATCATAGTTCGGAGAATATTTAACTTCCAGAAAAATTGAACTTCTCATCCTAATGATGTCTAAGTATACGTGCCAATATTAATGGTAAGAACTTGGCTTCTTGTTTTGATCAATGTTAAACTGTATCTTTACTTAATTAATTAATTTATGATTATGCTGATTTAGATAGTGAAGCAGAGTTTAATGCTTAAACAGTATGAATAATTATTCCATTTTCAAAGGCTACAAACTTCTTGACCGCTTATTGATGGTGGAATTGGTAATTAAGGCTTTTTGTATTTTTGAATCTTCCCTTGGCATCCTTCAGCAATCAGAGATGGTTAAATCAATTGAGAATGAGATCAAGTGATGAGCAAAATTTGAGCTTTTTTATGCCCAAATTTGTTTAAATTTCATTACCGGTCTTAAATTTGTTTTATTATATTCAACAAAATATTACAGTATTGATATCCATTTAATTAATAGGTTAGCAAGTTGTAATTTGTTATAACCACTCGAAAGGTAAGCCAACAGGACATTGAATTCCAGATGCTAAAGAGCGAAGTTCATTGAGCTCGTCGGGTGTGAGTCTCCAGCCAAGTGCTCCTGCAAATTCGGTGGCTTGTTTGGCAGTTTTGGCTCCAGGAATAGGAATCACATTCTCCTGAGCTAGTAGCCAGTTCAAAGCAACCTGTGTAAAAGATTTACTGTACTTATCCTCTTCAATAAAGGTTGAATCTTGGTTAGATACTGAGGTGTGTAAATTAGGGCCCGAGGGCCGGTTGGTGTAGTTTCTGGCGTATATTTTCCGGTAAGTACACCTTGAGTAAGAGGAAAATAAGCAATCAAAGTGATCCCAAGTTGCCTTCACTTCATTCTCCTCCGGTACTTTATAAATCAAGCTGTAATTAACTTAGTTTGAAGCTAATGGAATTCCTCTTTTCTTAAGCTTTTCATAAGCATAATGAAGTCGGTTCTGGTTATAATTTGAAACTCCCACAGCCTTCGCAAGACCTTGCTCCACCGCATCTCCAAGTCCATCCAAATACCCTTTGTTTTCCCACACTCCAGGCCAATGAAGCTAATACAGCTCTACTGAAGAAACTCCAAGATGAGAAAGGGAATTCTGAAGGACTTGTATACCACTACCACGTCCAAATCTCCATGGCCAAGCTGCAAATTTTGTTGCAATTTCGATTTCTAACTCAGGGTCTTTTCGTTTCCTTTCCTTGACAAATCTTCTGAGAAGAGTTTCGGAATTTATAGCACCAAATGGGGTTTCGCCATAAATTTCAGCTGTGTCAAAAAAGGGTATACCAGTTTCAATACTTGCCTCGAATGCGAATTTGGCGTTCTTCAATTCCCTGTCGTACGTCCCAATTAAAATCGTTCCAGTAGGCTGTGTCGCCCCATGACCATGCTCCAATCCCTAGCATTGCGACTTTCAAATCAGAACCTCCTAATTTCACATTCTCAGAAGTTATAGCTCAAGCTCCATTGTTTCTTTCTCTAACTCAAAACTGAGAGGCAAGCACTGTTGCTAAGAGTAACTGTAACATTATTGATGTTGCTTTGTACAAAGGAATAATTGTACTATCGGTGGTTAAACTTTAGCTACTTTTCTGTTTTGGTTGTAGAAATTGAAAAGTTTTCGTTTAGGTTGTACAACTAACTCACCGGCCAAGACCTCACCGGCGGTGCCAGGTCATTGGTTCTCTGCCAGATGGAAATAAATAATTTTTTTTAAAGATGAAATAATGTGCATATTTGCCTTGAAAAGTTAGATGTTGTTTGTATACAATATGGGCTTTATAACATGCTTTGGGCTTATAAAACTTGCTTCCTAGTCTGAAGGTATGTTGACCAAGAGGTGAACATCTATCAACGCAAGAAGTTTTCCCAAATTAACGAACAACCTAAATTGCAAAGTATCTCTTTGCGTTCTGCGATTCCACCCAAGTAACAAACGGGACTTCTATTCATCAATGGCGAACTCTGAGCTCACTGGCGACTCGTCAATGGCGGTTGAAGGCATGAACGATAACAGCGGTGAAGGCTGAAATCGCAGGTCTATTTTGAATGGAGAAATCGCAGTTAAAGGGAGAAATCGCAAGAACTACGATTCTTCCTTCTTCTGGTACGTTAAGATCAGTCCAATACCTTTGCCAATTTTAGCTTGATTCTTCTTCTGAATGTCAACAGCGGTTGAAGGCATCGCAGGATCCTTTTTACTATTTGATTTTAGTATGAAGTACAGGGTAAATTTTGATTTGATTGCTTTCTGCTTAACAAATTCAGTTCTGTATAGTTTATGTAATTATTATTCAATAACATTTAAATTTTTCTTCATTTGTACAATTGTTTTTACTATTTTGAGCAACGAATTCTACATTTTCTAGCTATTATTGATTAGGTGTTTGTTCATTCTTCTTGCGGATAGACCCAGAATGGCCAGGAATAGAGCTCTGAAGGAGCAGATTGGTGTACTAGAGATGGACGAGCAAAAGCTGGAGTTGTGGCTTCACATTGCTGAACAGAAGGCATCAAAGAGGAAGGTGGGTGCAAAGGAATTGAAGGCAAAGCTAGAAGCAACAAAAGGAAAAGAAGTTAATGTATTTTGGTTTAAAATTGGTGGAATTAGCATCTTAATTGTGCTTTTTATGCTGTGTTCATTAGTAAAGGGGTTGCCTTTGAATAGTTTAGCACTAGTATTTTCAGGTTATTAAGCACATTTTGCTGTGGATGTGCTTTAATTGATGTAAGTGGAAATTGCATTTGAATGAAAGCAAACACATATTGTCTAATCTGAGTTGTTATTATTCTGGTTGTTTATGTTTATTATTGTTGAAATGCCACTTGATAAGCCATTTATCTATATGAATTTAGTTTGTACTACTAAAATACTAGCTGAACTGCAGCAAATTAAAGTAACTTAACTTTACTCGTACTTCTTCTTCAAGTAAAAACACTACCATGTTCGCAGTAATATAGTATGTAAGTTTTAGCATCAGGATATTACAAAGCTACAGCATCAAAGATGTCACTCCTAAATCTAGGGTTCAAAATCGTTACCTTACAACAGAACAATGATCTTGAACTCCTCAGTTTCCACTACACTACCGATCATCAGAAATTCGAAAACTAATTACATTGTCAACACCATTTCCTTCTAAACCGAAGCACACATCCTGCTTTAGCTATCTGGTCTAGTTTGTAGCTTCCTAAGGACTCTGTTAGCTTTGTAAAGAACTCAAAGAATATATATATAGAATATTACCAATAATTATGCACGGGATTTTTTTGATAGATTAAAAAGGGCATATTTGTCCTTTTACAACCATTTTTTAACTATTTTTTTGCCTTGCTGTCGAGTTTCTGACAGGTCAAAAGCTCCACGTTTGCACCTATGACCGGTAAACAGCCTTTTGCCAGAAATATCAACTTTAACCACTAAAATGAGTCGCCGCAGTATAGTTCAACAACCAAAACGAAAACTTTTGAAGTTGTACAATCAAAATAGAAAAGTAGCTTGAGTTTAACAGCCAATAATACAATTATCCCTTGTACAAATGCTTTGTTTGTCAGAGCCAATTTACAAGGCCTCACCACCGTCACTGCCAAATTTTGCAAATCAAAATTGACTCCTTGAAAAGTAGAAAGGCACTAATAAATGTTTTATTTTTTATTTTTTGCGAATATTTTTATATAATAAACTCTACATTACACTTATTCTTATTTTTGGTGCTTTTCGATATCATAGAACAACTAACTGGGTAAATTTTCTTTGAAACAAAATTTGGAAACTTAAGAATCTTTGATGAAATTTTTGAACATTTTTAAATTCAATTATGGGCTATTGTTATTTTAATTTAATTGATGATACTTTTTTATTCAATGTAACAAACTTAAATTAGTATTTGGCTCCAATAAATTAAAGGAAAAAGCCACCATGTGTGGGATGGAGTCAAATCTTTTGAATCTTTTTTATAGTTTATGTTGAGAACGTGAGTGTTGGATATGATTATTTTATAAGTAGCACTAAATCTCTTAAGATATGGGTTTGCCATATATTATGAATTGTATAATAATTATTTTATTTGATTAAAAAAAGCAACAAGAAATGATAAGGAAAGTGAAAATCTGACTAATGAGTAAATGTATAATGTATGTATGTACTGTAAGATTTCAGAGAGCACTGAATTATTAGTAGTGCAGAGGTGGGTTTGTTTGTATTGATGCTATTTGCAACAAAAAAGGCAATACAACTTTTCCATTTCATGATCCCTTTTCTTCTATATTTTGTTCTTCATGTTGCAAATATCGCCTTCAATTATAGTCCTCCTTTTTAATATGCCCCACCTTAATAGATAAAAAGCTTATTCTTTTTTTTTTTTTTTTACATAAAACAATTTATTCATTTATATCTATATATTTTGAACATTTCTCCCTTATATACTATTAACTATAATACCTAAAAACTTTCGATTATTAAATGATAATCAATTACTTTTCAAGAGTAAAATTAAATTTATAATCTATGTTTTATTTTCAATATTTTGAAAATAATAATTTAATTTATATTTAACCTATAGTTATCCAATTTCTTATAATATTACAATATTTTATTCTAAAAGTATATATAGTTTTTTCCATTATAAAAATTTATTTCTATGAACTCATTGGCTAAGGAATATGGAAAAAAAAATTGTTACGAATTTGAAACTTATAAAAAAACTTCATTATAAAATAAATTATAACACATAGATTTAATAAGATTAAAAGTAAATAGCTAAAAATAGAATATATTATTTAATTAATAGAAAAAATTAATATAATAAAAGTTAAAAATATAAAAATAAAATTTACTTATAAAATTAGAGGGATAAAATCATAATTTTTTTTTAAAAAAATTTATAGATAAATTTATAAGGGAAAATTATAAAAATGTTAATGTAGTTCCATATATTACATTGTTTTGTTTTTAAATTTTCAATATTCATATGTTTTGTTTTTGAATTTTGTAGTATTGTATTTTTAAGTTTTTAATATTTTTAAATTTTCAATATTCATCTGTTTTGTTTTTGAATTTTCTAATATTGTATTCTTTAGTGAAAATTATAAAAACATTCTTATATTTTGACATATTACATTGTGTTTGTCCTTGAATTTTCTATATTTCCAACTGAGAAGTAATAATAATGAAAATTTTTCATTGTTTTATTGTTGAATTTTAACTAAAAATAAACAATAGTTATAATGTATTTAATTTAAAAATGATAAGGTTAAAGTTCAAAATTAGTTAATGGATACACATAATAAATTAAATAATTAAATAAGTTTATTTTGTAAAAAAAAATTATCTCAAAATTGACTAAGCAAATATATTGATTATGTATAATAGGATAATAGAAATGAATATTGAAAACTTAGAAATATTTATTATAAAATGTCAAACTAGATACACATTTGTATAATTTTCTCTAGAGTTAATTAAAATACTAAACAAATGTTTAATGAAAATTATGATAAAATAACTAAAAAATATAATACTAGAAAACTAAAAGATGAAACAGATAAATATTAAAAATTCAGAAATAAAATAATAGAGTATATAAAACTAAATAAACACTTTTATAATTTTCCCAATTTATAATTTTTGTTTATTTATATTTTCAATCTCAATTATGCTATAAGTAAATAATAGTAGTAGTTTATGTATCTAATATTGCTAAATGTTTTAAACACGTTGAAAACTTCAACACTGAAATCTTGAATGACCACTCTTCCTATAAATGGTCACTCGTCCTATAGTTTACCGTCATAATAGCGGTTTGTTGTCACCAACCATCAACACATAATAATTGGTTAATTGATTGATTTTATTTGATGAATGTTAATAAATTTATTTATTTTTTGACATAAATAAATTTAAATTTACAACCTAATTAATTAAGTTGATTTTATTTTTATGAAAGATTTAGAAAAAAAAAAAAGGGACCCCATAAGCATTACTTTAATAAGCTCTGCTGTAAGCTGCCATTTCCATGTCGATTGGCAAAGGAGCTGCTCCACCACCGCTCCAATATTTGATTGCAATAAACTAGACAGTGACATGAGTGGAAATTACATACACTACCCTTATCATCCATATTTTCCCTCCAAGAAAGGTACTAAGAATACGGATGACGTGGACAAGTGCCGCATGTTAGGAGGCCCCGCTCTCTTTGGGAAGGTTTTTTTGGCTTGACCACCGGGTTTCCGTTGGAAATTCATTCCTGTAGAGAAAGAGAAAGAGAAAGAGAAGCCACCACCACAGCCAAGAACTAAAACAAAACTAATATATGAAGAAAATTATTCTCTAAAGTCTCTCTTCTGTTCCTATCTTTACGCCTCCTTCCTCCTTTTCCTCTTTTCCTTTTTGCTTCGTTTTCCCTCTATCTAAACAAGGTACATTCTTAATTAAAGTATTTGATTCTGGATATTTACTGTTGTTCCTATGCCATTTTGTTGATTCCAGCTTGATTAATGTGGCGATGGCGGTGTGATTGCAGAGTATGTTCTTTTTATGATCGTTAACTGAGATGTGATTTTGTGATTTGTGGATCGAGCCATGACTACAAGCAAGAACTCCAACGCCAATGCCAATGTACATACAGAATCGTCTCTGGTATTGTTGTTACGAGTTTATTTTCGTACAGTGTTACTCATCAACATAATGCCGCCTTAATCATACAATCTGCTTCTTCCTGGCGCTACTTTTTTTATTTTTTGACTAAATTTAAAATTATAATTCCGTTTTGTGCCGTGATCGCGTGTTAATTGGGAGAATTTTTTTTCCTGTGATAAATTGATGTTTGTCCTTTGTTTTGTGTAGGGAGATGGAGGTGCTACTCAACCTCCTCCAGGTCCTCCGCCACAGGGACAGCCTGATAATCGTCCTCGGGTTGGAAATGCGGTGATTTAACTTTTTCTTCTTTTTGATAATCATGTTATTTCATTACTTTTTATGCTTTTTCTCATGAGATTCAACGATCATCATTAGACCGTCACCATCATTATTAGTCATCATAGCCTTCTTTTTTGTGCGCGTGTTTCGATTTCTCCAACCTTGTAAATTTTTTGCATTATGTGGATATTTTTCCTGCTTCATAATATATGATAATAAAAAGATGATAATATTTACTAATTCATAATGTATAGTACCTACAAAAGCTTGGCGGCAGTCAACCATTGTAGGATTTTATCCTCCAATTCTTAACGGAATGTCTGCGATCCACTTTGCTGTTTCATCGAGTCTATTGTTTATTTTGATTCGTAACTCTTGTTTTTAAGCTCTGCCCATTTCACAGTCTGAGAAATATGATTTTTATTGCAGATATTCAAGAGTGGGCCTCTTTTTATATCATCCAAAGGTGAATTGAAAATTATACACGTCTATAATCTAGTCAGACTATTATAATTTTTTCATACACATCTATACCTGTTTATATGTAAAAATAAAAGTCTGTAGGTATATATATATCATCACTTTTATGAGGATCACAAATCCTATTATGAAGTTATAATTCTCTAAATTTTTAATTTAGGGATTGGCTGGACATCCTGGAAGAAGCGGTGGTTTATTCTAACAAGAACTTCATTGGTTTTCTTCAGAAGTGATCCAGTAAGTGGTCACATATGGTAATAAATGTGAGATGTCTTCAATTTGCACACATGCAGCTTACACCTATAATGAATAAATGGATATTTAGCTCCATTCCTCTCTTCTGCCTAGCGGGTTCCATTTTCATAGCCAAATAAGTTTCACCTGGTATATTTGAACTTTTCCAGAGTGCTGTTCCTCAAAAGGGGGGTGAAGTGAACTTGACTCTTGGTGGTATTGACCTCAACAATTCAGGCAGGTCAGCTTGCTTTTTAAAATTAAACATTGTTTATCGGTTCAATCACTGTAGTTTTCCCACAATAGAATGAAATCTAGTTTTACTAACTTTATAGTACTATATTTGGATGATTCTAGCGTGGTTGTCAAAGCAGACAAAAAACTGTTGACTGTGCTTTTTCCTGATGGTCGTGAAGGGCGAACTTTCACTCTTAAGGTGGTTTGATATTCCCTTAATTCTGTCTCTCTTGAGGTTTCAGATTTCTTTCAAAGTATTATGCATATACCCGAGTAAATTTGTCTAGGATTTGAATAGCTCGAGCATAAGGATATTCAACTTATATTGCTTGCAAACAATCTCATAAATTTTGTGTTTACTTGTTCAAGTTCAGTTACAAGTAGTTATGACATTTTATTTGTGCTAGCTTGAAGAGTTCCGCTTTAGGATTTTGGAAAAGGGATAAGTAGGCAATATAACTTGTAAAATCTCTCTTCTTGTAGAGGCCTTGGCTCTTAGATAAGGCTTAATGTGGCTTTGAGATAAGTCTTTCTCCGGTTGCAATTTCACCAATTTCCAGAACCTAATTTTTGCTCTTTTATCTTCTTCTTTAGATTTTACTGAACGTGGTATTATTAAGGTACTTTTGGCTTAATATTGTGATCAGATGGATTAGGACTAGCCAATGTAGCTTCATTCTCTGGCAAGATCTGCTTTCTCCTATGTTTCCTTTAAAAAAAAAAAAAGTGTTCTCATGCCTTTCAAACTTACTCAAGTATTTAATGTGGGGTTGAAATGAAGTTTATCTATGGACTAATCACTCAATAAACATGTTGAGTTTTGTTTCACAAGCTTGGATTTGATGCTTTGTGTATCATATTTATATTCTCCTTTTTCCATGAGCGAATTTAAACCATACTTTTTTTTTTTGCTTTTATTAAAGTATAAAACATGCCTTCGAGTTTCTTATGAACATTTGCAATGAAGACGGTTATGTTTTTCATGATATTAGAAATGGACCAAGAAGACTGCGGTTTTTATGTAGGAGATTTAGGTACTCAATTAGATTTATATGTATTAGAGATATGCTGAATCATGGAAACAGTTTTGACACTTGACACCCAAATTGACAGATGTCTTAGGCCTTAAATAATTGCAACAGTTATTACTTTCAGTAATGTGGTTAGTGTATTGTACACTGAATTAGTGAATTGTTTATTATAATTGCAGAAAACTCTCAAACAATATTGAAATTGTTAATCCGTTTTGGCTTCATATGGAAATGTTATTTGTTTCTGTTAATAAACCGTTGCAGATTGTTTTAGATCATCTCCCTTGAGTCTTGTTGTAATTTTGATATGGACCACTAACATTTGTGGTTTTGTTTCTGATGCAGGCTGAAACATCAGAAGATTTATTTGAGTGGAAGACTGCACTTGAGAATGCTTTAGCACAAGCGCCCAATGCTTCTCTTGTGATGGGGCAAAATGGTATCTTTAAGAGTGATCAACCTGAAGGAGTTAATGATTCTGCAGAACTATGTATGTAGCATATACTGTTTGTTTTGCACTGGCATTTGGCATTTACTGAACTTCTTGTATGTGAAATTGTGGCCTAACATTTTCTTGACATACCAAGAAGCTAGAGATAGAGGGCTTACTGATAATTACTTCAAAACACTGACGTTAAAATAGATATACTCCTTTATGTGAAATGAGCAAACAACTTTTTTCAAATTTGTGAGTAATTTTAGGTAGCAAGAATTTCTAAATTACATTGATAAACTTGTAATTCTTTTCTATACAAAGATCACTCAGTTGAGATATTGACTCTTTGTTTCCGTCTTCCTCCCTGCAGCAAAGAATAAAGTGCCTTTAAAACCTTTGGTCATTGGCAGACCAGTTTTACTAGCTTTAGAAGATGTTGATGGATCTCCTTCTTTTCTAGAAAAGGCTCTGAGGTATATAGAAGAGCATGGTAGGTTTTTACTTCCTTAGTTGTTTTCATTACAATTCCCAAATGCATTATACAACTGAAATAATTTCTTTCATATTTTTTGTACTCAGCACACACTCTTTCTCTATCTGTCTCTTTTGATCTGCATTTTCTTCTTTTGTTTGAGTGGTGATGCATCCATTTTTTGAGGCAATATAATTGCCAGTGGTTTCAGCTGTGCCCCAGGGCTATAATGTATTGGCTTCTGCAGGCATGTGGTGAATTTACGTTAGTAGTGATTTACCAAAATCTAATCTTTATGTTTGACCTCCTAAAATTGATTTGTCCATCATCTACTAATATTAGGTGAAGTATGCATATCAATGCAAACACTCAAAAGCCAATATTTTTAATGTTTAGCTCTTGAAGAATTAATGTTATCTTTGCTAATTCTGATCACCAACTCTTCATGGAAATATTCTATTATTGTATTAATTGTTCATTTAAATTACCATTGATTTGGTAATTTCTTTAAAAATTTTTTTTGTTGTTTAACTAACATTTCTTGTTTCTTGCTGATCTGTGTGATCTTGCTAATAGCTAGACAAAATCAGACTCAGCTCCAAATTAGACTGGTCTCTTGATACTGTCTCCAATTCTGTTATTTAAAACCCTGATATAAGATGTTTTGTTGCCCACAAAGATGCATTTGATTTGGTAGTTTTGGGCTAATACTTGAGTTTTGTAGTGTACACAGTTCTGGAGTCCTAGGAAGACTAATAACTTCACTTTGTTCTTTTTCAATTTTAAACAAATATGGATCTCAGAAAGCTTTTCAGTATTCTCTTCAGATTTATTTTCCCTTTTCAAGCTTCTTAAGTTAAAGCTTTTGGTTTCATGTAAAGGTCTTTCTTGTAATCGACCAAGATATCTGTGAATAAGGATGGGCTCTTTTGCTTTTTGTTAAAGATGGAAATATTTGTTTTCTTTTTCCCAATTTCTTGAATCTTATTGACTGAAAGTAATAAGCAGGAGTTAAAGTGGAAGGAATCTTGAGGCAAGCTGCAGCTGTTGATGATGTAGAGCAACGAATTTGGGAATATGAACAAGGTCTGTTCACCAAATTAGTTATTTTTTCTTGACTGAATTTGATGTAATTATCTTTTCTGACATTTCACATTTTAGATATAACATGTAACAAGTACTTGCAAAATGTAAAATGTTCAGATTATAATAATTAGTAAAACACTATTTGTTTAAAGTGTATGAATATATAAAGAAATCATATCATGTTGTATTTTAGTTACTCTTACAATTTAAACTCTTGGGTCATGCTTTATCATATAGGAAAAACAGAGTTCACCGCAGAGGAAGATGCACATGTTATTGGGGATTGTGTCAAGGTATTTCCTTTTTCAGTCAAAACAAATAAATTTCAGAGCACACTGTGGAACTTATCATTCTTGCAATTTTTCAGTATTTCCTACGTGAGTTGCCATCCTCTCCCGTCCCTGCATCTTGCTGCAAAGCACTGCTAGAATCATTTCGTAAGTTTATGTTGAAGTGTGCATTATTTTTGTTATCCTGTCATATGTTGCGTTATTTTATTACTTCACTATTTGTTTTGCTGTACTAATGCAGTTTAATGATGCCATGACTTCTTTTAAGTGTATACATTTATCCATTTATGTTTATTTTTTCATAGAAAAATTTTTAAGTTTGCTTATATAAAAGAAAAGGGAAAAAGTTTTCTTATCATCATTTCAATCCATTTTTCTAGATTGAGTAGGAGATTAGATCTTTTCTTGGTCAAATTAAGTAGATTAATATAAGTGAATGTTTCTAATTTGTGAAGTAATAAACTATGCTGGAAAATATAAATCTTGCTATACTCATCCTGAATCACTTTATTTTGCCTTTTTATTTAGTCTGTTCATAAATAAATTTTGTAGTATTCAATTCTGCTTGTAAATGGAGTGCAGTTTTTGTAAGTTTTAGGCAAAGTAAAAAATAAAATCCATATCTATTACTGTTCTTTTTTAACTAAGTTCTTTAACAAGTAGTATGTGATCGATCTGATCAGATTAATGTTTGACACAATTGGATTCTTGGATCAATGCTGGAAAGATGCATTTTCCTAGATGGCACATGTGAAATAATAGCAGACCATTTGTTTAAGAAAGTTTATGGCTCTACCTGAAATTCCACAAATCCGTAACCTTCTGTGAACAAGTTGATCTGCTTTGCTTGGATATGAAACACAGTTAAACATCAAAGCTTCAATCTTTTCTATTCCTTTGTGCTTGTGACTTGGAATACTGACAGGAAGTAAAATGAAAGCAAGGTGCTGAAAATTTGTGATGATACACACCTTAAGCATTTGAGATGGTATTTGGATGTTCTTGCTGAATTTTGATCCTTTTAGAAAATTCTGTGAAAACTACTCCAAGGAAAACTTGTTTCTAAAGTTGTTCTTGTGCCACTGGATTTGGATGCTTTCAATTTAGTATATATTGCTTTCCATGCATATTTTCTCACTGTTAACGAATTTCGCAATGTTTAGGGACTGATCGTGGCAACCGAGTTACCAATATGCGAGTAGCAATACTAGAAACCTTCCCTGAGCCCAATCGTCGCTTATTGCAAAGGTAGTTCATGTTTCTTATGTCTGTTTCAGGATATGTGGATATTCTTTACACACCTAAGATAATGCTTGGTAAGCATTATTCTTTAATTGCATTATGGCGTACCAAACATTCCCTTAGAACTTCCCTCTTTTTTTCTCTCCCATTTATTTATTTCTAAAATTATTTAGTGTATTTGGTTTCTGTCCTGACTGTGTTCCTTTGATAATTTTGACCTGCTTGTTATTGTAATTTCTATATCTTTCAATATTTCAAATGGTTTCGTTTTGGACCCCCAAAGATTCATGTTTATGGTTTCTTAAGGGCTGGGCGAGGGGAATGATTGTTGAAGGTATACTCACAGGTCATCTGCATGAAATATCTCTAGTTCACCCAAAGTTTTTTTTGCAAATGCTGATTACCACTAGTAAAACAAAAATTAAAATTTAAGACATGATTTATTTATATTTTCACAAGAAATGAAAGGTGGAATCTGGAAGGGGGAAGTGTGTGTTCTAGGTTTCTTTTCTATGACAATTATATCTTTTTTAAATGATAAATTGAAATTACTAAAAATAATTTTGTCATTTAGACTAGAAATCTGCAAGTTTGAGTGTAGGAATGTGGAAAAAATGTGTTCTCTTTGCCAAAATTTTCCCATTGCACCAGATACTTTTTCCTATTTTTAAGTTTTTCTCTCTTTAGAGCATATATTGACTTTAAATAATCTTACCTTACTTTTGAGTGTAGAATTCTGTTGATGATGCAAACTGTGGCCTCTCATAAAGCTGTGAATCGAATGAGCACTTCAGCCGTTGCTGCCTGTATGGCACCCTTACTTCTCCGTCCTCTTCTAGCTGGTGATTGTGAAATCGGAAATGATTTTGATGTGGGAGGAGGTGATGGTTCCATTCAACTTCTGCAAGCAGCTGCTGCAGCTAATCATGCCCAAGCAATTGTTATAACATTACTGGAGGAGTACGATAAAATATTCAGTGTAAGCTCTGATTTTCTCCTTCTATTTTGAACTGTATTTAATATGATTTCTATTAGCTCCAAGAGCGTACTGATGTGTAAATATGAATCACATTTTCGGAATACTTTGGTGTGTCGCATAAATATGGTTTGACAAATGGCATTTGGATGAGAGGGGAAGTTTTAAGCTCAATATATTGTGTTTCTCTCTTCACCTGAAGTCATTAACGGCTATTGAGTCCATTTTTAGATGGAAAGTGGTGTCAACATCTTCTTTATTTGCATATTTTAGCAGCAATTACCTATAAATTCTATGCTATTCTATCTGAGTAGTACAAAGAATATTAGTGTAAACATTTGAAATACATGACAATTGTTGCAGAGGACGTGCAACTGTGGGGAATTGGTGTTTTATCTAATGGTAATATTAACTTATTAATAATAATAATAAAAAATATTTGCTTTCAAGAACGAGAGTATAGAACTATATATTCTAATAAAATTAGTTTCTATTGTTCACCTTTTGTGAGTTAATATGGCTTCTCCAGGATGGTGGTGTTGTGTCCCCTGGAATATACTCTGATTCAGAAGAGTGTGAAAGCGATGACGAGGAGGTAACAGATGATGAATCCTATGAAGATGATGAACCAGATGATGCATCCCAAGAATCTGATGCTTATACAAATGATGATCATAACAATGCAACTGGATCTGAGAGTGGCAGTTCTGCTGACAGTGATTTGCTTGACAATGAGGTCGTCAACTGTACTGTTTAGCATAAACATTAATTCTACTAACGAAATGGAAATATTGTACGGAGAGTTGTTGTGTTTGTTTTCTATAGAAAATAAGGATGCAAAATACTTACCTAGCTGCTTCAAAGGTGCAGGATTCTGAAGGTCTTTGCTGTAGTTGGAGACCCCCTGAAGTAGCTAAGAGCTCTATAGTAGAAGAGTCCTCAAGTTTAGGTCCAACCTCATTACCTTCACATGATGATGTACAGAGTGAGAATGTCCAAGTGCATAATGTGGCAACACGTGCTATGGTTTCTGATGAATTATTGGAAGTTCATCCTAGGGAATCTACTTTGGAGGAAAGCCAAACATGTGATGCATATGCATGCATTCAAAAATCTGCGAGCATGTCTGATGGACCAATAAAGGTTGTTAAACCTACTGTTTGGGGGCGCATAACGGTGAGTATGTTTTCTTTATGCATTGTGTGCTTTGGCATCTCACAATCGATCATTTTCTCCTCCCCTAACCTTCACCCACTTTTGCCATTCTTTCTTTTTTCTTTTCGAAAAAGGGATAGGATTTGTTTACTTAATCATTTTCCAGAACTAGTGCATTATTTTGTAGAAGGATAAGAATTTGATATTAAAGGTTAAGCTTTTCCCTTCTCTCTTTGGCTATGAATTCAGGCAAGGAAGAATCTTTCCATGGAATCCATTGATTATCCTTTAGATGATGAGTAAGTTTCACCGGTTTCATCTATATAATGCACGTTTCATGTTCTTTCTCATCTAGTTTTACATTTTTGTAAGCACGTTTTCATCTTTCTGCATACCGATTGTGTGCACCTGACATCATCAACCGTATGAGACCTTATTTTCAATTTTTTAGTTGTTGGTACATCTCGAGTGTCAGATAACTGTTGCTCCAATATTTATGCATGCTAGAAATGTTGGCATCAAATATCAACGTTAAAGACTTAAATACCATGAGAAAGCTAATATCTTGCTTGACATTTATCTTTTTTTGGTTGTTTTTTGTACATGATCAGAAAGATCAATGTACTCTGAGGAAATAAACTGTATTAAATGTAAGAAAAATATTTTTGGAGTATCTTTCAGGATGTTGAATATCCTGCTTTTTGCTCCCACTTTGTGAATGTAGGTAATAGTTTTTACCAAATGCATATTCTCTTTTGTTTTTATGAAATGGACCCTATGATATTGTGCTGTGAAAGAATATTTGGATGTAATTCATATACTTCTTTTTTTTATCGTATCTAGAGTCAATGTTCTATTTCCTGCTTAACACATATTTATCAAGCCTGTTTATCTTTATATTGTAAATGTGCAACTTCATAATTACTGATCATAGTTAGGCAGCCCTTGCGTTATGATTTTTAACATTAATTTTGGTTTGTATACCTACTCTTCTAGTTTCAATAGTTCATCCATCTTCTTGGAGGAAAGGCTGCAAGCGATATTCATGCATGCATCATGTTTACTTCTGGTTTCAGATCTTTTACTGGAAAAAGAGATTTTAAAATTTGTATAAAATCTTATTTTAAGTGGGGAGGACAGCTTCTAGGTTGGCTCCTAGTTACTTGCTTCTGACTTTATGACCTGAATGCAGGGCTGAAATCCAGAAGCTGGAATCAACTAAAACTGACTTGCAACACAGAATTTCTGAAGAGGTGCATGCTTCAGAAACCTCTTTGTTTATTTAGAGCAAAGTTTTCTGGGATTTTGATAATAATTCACTCTGTTGTCCTTTCAGGTTAAAGGTAATGCAGTTCTTCAGGCCAACTTGGAAGAACGAAAGAAAGCCTTGCTTGAGCACCGTCTAGCTCTTGAAAAAGAAGTATGTTCCTTATGGGACTGTATACTAATAATGATGGTTGCTATATGATGACACTTTTCTTGTTGCTATATAATGATCGTCTTTTGTCTCCCTTTTTGTTCTCTCCCTAGCTCACTGTGCAATGATATTCTTGTTGCCTAAGCAAGCTGATGAGCATGCTGATATTACTTTGTTTTTGGGTTCCCTTTTCTTGCCTGGTAGCAGTTGCGGGAAGCAGAACAGATTAATTAGATCTACTGCACATAATATTTGTATGAAGAAAGTAGGGGGTTATCCTTATTGAGTGAGACTATCAAGATCAATATGCTACTGCAAAAATTTGTTACGCTTTGGTTTCCTCCTTGGAAGAAGTGAAGCTATAACAACCACGTCTTACATTATGAACCTAACCTGTAGAAGAAACCTTTGTGATTCTCCGTAACTTACTTCATTTAGTAACTTTTGTGATTCTCGGTGACTTGTTTACCTCTCAGAAACTTTTGAATTTAATATGTGGTGACTGATATTCAGTAACAATAGGATATAAGATGGTAATATGGTACTTTGGAATGACATTCATAGCTGCATATTTTAACTGTCTTATAATTATTGTTCTCTGACATATTTACAGTTGCTTCTGAATTTTCATCATGTAATACTGTGTGCTTAGTTGAATGGTTTTAGATTTTATTAATACAATGCTGAAACCTGCTATGGAGCAGCTGGTAATTGCTGATGTTGAATGTGTTTGCAGGTGGCAAGATTACAAGAGGAGCTGCAGAAGGAGCAAGATAAGAGAACAGCTCTGCAAGCAGGACTCAGTAAATTTCAGGGACACCAATCTCATATCCTTAACATAGATGAGAAAGTTAGTTAAGCTTTGCAAAGAAATAACTATAGTTTGTGTTCAACAAATTATTAATTTTGCGTTTGTGCTACAGTTGAAGGCAGATCTTGAGGAAGTCAGTCAAGCGGAGACAGATGTCACCAATTTGAAGCAGAAGGTGGATGATCTGAGTGTGCAGCTGATTCAACAACGTGAACTACAATATGATTCTCCACATGATTTAACCAATCAGCCTGAGGATAATCCAAACAGGTGATCTATTAACAAAATCTTCCTCACCCTGCTTTGGAAGCACAAATAAAAAAGAAAGAAAACAGAAAAATTCTGTCATGTTTGCACGTGTAATTTGCTGTGTCTCAGGTTAACTTAGTCTGTTTGCAGGAATGATAAGCTGAGAGATACTGAAGCTAATACTACTACACATCTTGGAAAGTCTACGAATAAGGTAGCTGCTGCTCTGTGTATCTACAGTCTTTATTTAGATTGGTTCATAATTTATTAACACAGAGAAGCTGAGCCTGAATTATATAAAGGAACATAAAAGCTTACCAGGAAGCTAGACTAACCATTTAAGAACTTTTTCTTGCCCATGTAAATTCTTTAGTAAAGCGTAATGATTAACAGTATGCTTTTGTTATGGCAGGATATGAGTGCTGATGACTCTTCCAGTTCACAAACCAAACCTGATCCAGGTCGTAGCAACTCAAAATCTTCATCCAATTCTAAGAAGTCTGGCTTAAGGACTGAGGTAAGCCATTAAACTTCGTAGTTTTGTTTGAGTGGGGAAACATGCATCCTTTTGGGGGAAATAAAATTGAACTATTGTCTTTGATTGGTTTGGATGCTAAATGTAGTGCATGTAAGATTTCTGAATCTTCAAGCACACGTATTTACCCTCTCCAAACCATGAAGGTAATATATTTATTTTCAGTAGCCAAATTGGCCTGAAACAATTCCACTATTTACTTTTGTGGAAACCACTTAGTTACAGACTTGTAATCACGCTCTTTGCCACGCCTGCGTGCAAAACAGGGAGTGATTTCCACTACTTCTGCGCTGACAAAGTTGACCACCCGAATCATTTTTCTGAAGGAGCGACGAAGCCAGCTTAATGAGATAATTGACAAAGGCCGAGGTTCTGGTCCGGCAGCTTTAACTCAAAATAAAATTACCGGGTCAGAAGTTCGTCAATCATCCCAAACCCCAGAAAAGAGCCCAGGTCCAGAACTTCAAATTCAAGACAAGGGTAAATGTGCAGACAGCAATCAAAGTGCCCTGAACCCTGACAAAGTGTCGGGTGGAGAAGGTCAATCCCGTAAAAATTCTGAGAAGTCTAAAAAGTCTATTAGCCACTTAGATAGAGTGAAATCCTCAGAAAGTCAAGAAGGCCAATCTAGCAAATCTAAAGGATCAGCAAGCCAATCTCAGGCTACTCCAAGAACCGACTCCAGATGATACTAAATATGATTATTTGTTTTTACCTACATCTGCAAAACTCATTCTAGAAAGATCATGGCGCTTGGTAAGTAGAGAAGCTTATGGGATAGCAAGTCCCGACTGTGACCACCCTCCCCCTCCCCCTGTTTTTTGTTTTTGCCAAACTCCCCCTTCCCCTGTAACCCAGGATGTACATATATCAATCATCTCCTTGATATAAGTAGAGATGTGTATTTAAGTTAGTTTCTGTTGTTTTGCTGGTTCAGATAATTTGAAGCAGGATTCTCTTTACATCGTTTTTGTATTGGGTAAAGGCAAAATTTTTATTTAAAAGTAATTGGAGTTGCTCGACTAGCATGCTATATGAAGGCCTAATGCGGCAAAATCATGTATGTCACACCATGTGAAACAAATTGTCGTTTGGAAAGGTTGCACAAAATAATTTAAATACATGTAGCATTTCGCCTTCATATTGCTCCGCAATTTGTGTATCTGTGCATGCACTAAACACCAAAAGCTATGGACCCAACCCCTCTCCAAGTAGAGGAGACCAAAAGGAGGATGTCAAATATTAACGTAGGTATTCTTATTATCAATAGTAATTTCATGCTCGAAAGATAATAATACTGTATTAATTCCTCGTTGTCCTTAATAAAAAAATTTGTCGTCGTCATCAATTATAAGTCTTTGAACAATTTCCTCGCTTGCTCAAGAGTCACAAAGAGAACCACAGTGAAGGGTCCCTGCCTTGAAATCGTAGGTATAAATCCTTTGTAAAGGGACATAATCCCTTCAGCTCGCACCGTCTTCATTGCGCAATCAATAGCTCCATTATAAGGTGGGGCCTTTCCTGGCTCTACCTTCATGTTCATAACCCTAGTCTTGATCACATCCACCGGATTCGAAGCTACAGCCGCCACAAACCCTGCCGCAAAGCTCGCCGTCACGTGCGTCCCCAGCCCGTCCCTCATCACACCTTTTTCCAAAATGGCTTCTTTGATCTGATCGTACGATGCCAGTTGCGATGCCGTCACGATCATTGCTCGGTTCACCGTCAAAGAAGAACCGCGCCACAGGCTGGTGACTCCTTCCTGCTTCGACATTCGCTTGATAGCATCAATCACGCCATTGTAATTACGCCGCTGAGCAACAGGAAGCCGCCCGTCGGCTTGCATCCGCACCATGGCCACGTCGGCTGGGTTTCCAACCGCGGCACCGATTCCACCGGCGATCAGTCCTGCAGCGATCTTCCGCACCAAGGGCATGTTTCCGGTATCCGGATTACTCCATTTCTGTTTAAGAACATCATAGAGGCCCATTCGAGTGGTGGAGTAGAGTGTCTGGCGCAACACAGTAGCTGAAACGCCGGAAAACAAAGCGGCGACACCTTCCGCCTGGACAATGCGGACACCGACGGAGAAAGGACCAACACGAGGAGGAACATGGATGGAATTAGGATGAACGGCGGCAGCGGCAGCACCAGCAGGGGAATTAAAGGCTAAAGCTGGACGGAGATGTGGATTTGGCAAGCTCTCACCTTGAAGTTGCATGCGGACCTTAATTAGATCCAGAGGATGAGTAGAGCAGCCAGCAACAATTGAAGCAATCCCACCTTCAACGAAACCTTTGACACCCATGGTTAGTTTTTTTTTTTTTTTCCTCGTCAAAGAAGTTTTTCTTTTTAAAAAATAATAAACGAAGTTCCTGTAAAAAAAAAATTATAACCAGTTGGGTTTTAAATCGCTGGAAACAAGAAGATGCGAATGGAGGCTAAAAGCTATGGAAGAAGAGTGGGGAACTGCAGGCCTTTGAGACATATGCTAGTGAAATTGGGAGAAATAATTAGAATTTGAAGGGATGGTTTTAGGAAGGAAGAGTTAGAGGGTATATATAGGGTGCAAAAGGAAAGTGGAAAGAAGTAAGAAGTCGAATAGAAAAAGAAATAGTTTGATACGGTGCGTAGAAGGAAATAGAAATACGCGGTTGGTGTTGGTGTTGGTGTTGGGTGGGGTCCCATGTTTGATGCCCTAAATTTAGGAGCGAATCGTGAATGAGTGAAAGACGAGATTTTTCCCAGTTGTTAGCGTCCTCGGTCTGATTTTGACGTTACTTCTGGACTTCATCCGCTTGCCTTAGGACGACTAAACTATATATATTTTTAAAATTGTATTTCTCATTTTAGTAAATTCTAAATAATTGCAAGTATCAAGCTTAGCTAAACTTATTAAAATTTTGACAAATGACTAATTATCAAATTGTCAAAAAATAAAATAAAATATTGCTGGCTTATTTGGGTTTCTAAAAAAACAAAATTTGGGTGTGAGTTTTTCTTAATTTTTTTTTTCAAATCAATTTTAATTTTGTAAATTCTTGATTTTGGATCTATGTAGATACTATTCAATACTTAATTTTTTTTTAAAAAAAAAAAGGGTTAGAAGAGCAGCTGGCACCCAATATCAATGTCCTATTAACTAACAGTTTTCTTTTTTACGAAACTCTATTAACTAACATTTTAACTGTACGCAGTGTTATAATTATTTTGTAAAAAGTTGCTTATTTATAGAGCTGATAATTATTCAAATATTTAACCAAATAGTACATATTTTTCAAAATATAAAATAAAAAACAGAATGGTATTAATACACGAAATTGCTAATTTTAGATGTTTAAAAATTGGAGTGGTTACATAGTTTAGTATTTTTTAAGGAGGGTCTAAAAATAGATTAGGAGTTAAATAGAAAGAAAATTGAATGCGGTATTGAGGAGAAAACGCGGAAGGCTGAGTAACATAATGCAGTCCTATAATAAGGTTTTTGAATTTGATCTGCAACTGAATAAAAATCCTAGCTCAAATTCAAATTGGCAAATTGCACAAATATTTGAAAAGAAAATCGAAAATTTTAATTAAATAGTAGTTTAAAATAATGAACATGGAAGGAAGAATATATTCTAATTCCTTCTAGAAAAGAAAATAATTAGAGTTGAATATTATATAAAAAGAAGTTTTAAAATTTGAATGTGTGAAGTGCATCCATCAAATTATATGGTTAAAATTCACGCAATCGTGAAGAATAAAATAAGAAAACTGAAGGCACTATACAGGGGAGGCTGATTCCTTAGGTCGGGGACTTAGACCAGCTTCCTCTTTTACCAACTCAACGCGTTTTTATTATTTCTAATCATTTCTAAACAAATACCTTGAGACTCGGCAGCTCTTCATTTCTTCAGAACATAAAAACGAACCATAAGGTCCTGAAATAGTGATTGCTTTTTCCACCCAAATTCAAAACACCAGTTTTTTCATACCATTTTCCTTGTTGTCGGAATATCTTGTTTATTTCTTCTTCTCTTCCAACATATATATTTTGTTGCTTTTCAGGTACATCTTCACATGACAATTATTAATTTGACCCTCTCAAAAAAACAAAAAAAAAAATTTACTCTGAATTATCATTTTTTTTCTCATATATGTTATACATTGTGAAGGGGAAATTACACAATTATCCTTAAAATTTATTGTATATATATCTTCTGTTTTCTTTTTTTAAAAAAAAAATAGATTCTTTTATATCTGTATTTTAATTTCATTAGACCCTACACCTATTTATCTTTCTGTGAAATAGGACCTCATTATTTTTTTCATTTTCTACCTAATTATCTAAATAACCTTATTAAACCTATGTGTTATTAGTTATTCAAGAAGGCTTTGTAATTTTTTTTTTCTCGCAAGACTCATCTGTCAAAATAATGCAATAATTTTGGAAAAAAAAAAAATTTAGATTTACAAGAGGAAAAAAATGTTTTAGAATAAAAAATAACTGTCAATCAGTCTGGTTAGTCATCCGTAAAAATTGACGAGATGTGAAAGTTTTGAGTTCGATTTCTGCTCATTACATTATTAACCAATTTAGTTCTAGAATAAGCTTACCCACTATTGAACCATAAGATTAATTATGTAACTAGTCATATAATTAGTAGAAAATGAGATATTATTAACAAGGAAAATTAAAATATATATAAGAATAAAAAGATTTATTTTTATAAATAACGGGATAAAATAAATTTTAGGGACAATATTGATATAATTTTCTCTGATGAAAAATTAGAATCCAAATTTCAATTAATATGGATATATCAACTAATTTAAATCTTTAATAAGCAATACTGTAATTTAGTATAATAGAAAATTCAATAAATTAAAGACACCAAAAAAAGACAAAAAAAAAAATAAAAAATAAAATCCTAAACATTGGCTAAACACATTTCTCGTAGAGCCAACCATTCTTACAACCCAAAATTTGAAAAAAAAAAAAATCCTTTTTTAAAAACTCATGCCTTCCCTCTTTCCTTGCTGTATATTTATTCTTAAAGCTATGTTGAACCCTATCATGTACCTCTCAACACAATTCACCAAAAACTATTAAAACTAAAAGATTCAGAAATCTCTCCTCTCTTCCTCACTCCATTCATTCATGAGTCGCTAATTAACATGAATCCAAGAGAGGTGACTCTAAAAATCATCAAATCTTGGACGGAAAATCAAGCAATGGAGCTTCAACGTTTAAAGGATCTTATATTACTTTCCTCAACAATTCAAACAACCCCTTTCATCCTTGTGGGTGGAAATCACACCGCCGCCAGATTCTGTACACGTTAACTCCTTATATTTCCATTTCTCTCTTTTTTTCTTTCTTTATCTCTCTTTCTTTTGTTCTTCTCATTTCATTCGATTTAATATCCAACAAGACACCTATTTACTTACTTAAACATGGCAAAAGTTCAGCAAGACTTCCTATCTTCCAAGAAATCTTTACTTAAAATGATGGCCTTACCTTTGCATAACTATGGTAGCCTTAATGTGAATGGTAATACATATTTGATCATCAAGCTTCCTCATTCGCGACTCTTGAAGCTTTTAGCTCGATCAATAGTTTTGGCTTTGATCTTGCTTTTTCTCCTAATGTTTGGAAAATTTTTTGGTATTTCTTCTTCATTATTCTCCTCTCGACCACAAGTTCTTGAGCCTGAAAAACCTAATCCATTACAGCTTGATCTCTTGTCTTCACTTTCACGTGACTTGACTAATGAAGGTCTTATTAAAACCGGCGATAAAGCCGTCTTTATTAGCAATGGCGACGATGATGATGATGCCATTCATGGTTCCCAAATCCTAAATGACAATTTCTCCATGGAATTTATATCTATTTCCGATCTGGATCAGAAAACCTCAATTTATGATGAATCTTTGGATTGTGCTATTACGTATAGTCTCAATGCTGTTCAAAAATCTCAAGAATTCATTGATCGGACCCTCAAAGTAGGCGGTACAGCAGTTTTCCGAGTAGGGGGTCGAAACCATTCATTTGTACTAAACAAGCCTTCTAATTATAAAATAATCTATTTGAGGAGGTTTAATTCAACAACCCTTGTAGGCATGGCGAAAACAGCTACTATTTCTAGTCATAATCATAATAATCATAGAAATTTCAGCTCACAAAGGAAATTATTTGAATATATAAGCGACGCAAGAAGGTTAGCACTTAATAAACTTGAAGATGTCCTTTTAGAACCACCAAGAGTAGCTTCAGGCAGGTCAAGCAGATACTTAAAGAAAACAAGATATCTACCAGACTTAATGGGAGATTCACTGGAAGGATATCCGCGGCGGGTTTTTATCGACGTGGGGTTACCGGAAAAGGAAGGAGGAAGTGGAATTGGGTGGTTTGGGAAGAATTATCCGACAAGAAATCTTGATTTTGAGATGTATAAAATAGAAACAGTAACAGAATCTTGGTCAGGAAAAGAAGTGGCTCAAGTAGAAGAAATAGGAATTTCTGGTTGGCTAAGGAAAAATGTGATGGAAGAAGATTATGTGGTAATGAAAGCAGAAGCAGAAGTGGTAGAGGAAATGATGAAGAGTAAAGCAATAAGGTTAGTTGATGAACTGTTTATGGAGTGTAAGCCAAGAGGACATGCAGGGAAAGGTAATTATAATGGAGGTAGAAGGGCATATTGGGAATGTTTGGCTTTGTATGGAAGATTAAGAGATGAAGGTATTGCTGTGCATCAATGGTGGGGTTGAAATTACTTGAAGACATAATGTTCTTTCATTAACATTTTTTCTTCTTCAATAATCTTAATTTGTTGTTTTGTTTTTGTTTTATAAAATTGCAAATGTTGCATTTACTAGTTCGTTTTGGTGCATGAAGAAATAATGTCTTGATGGCGTGGGTAGTCTCAAACAAACTGGATGAGCTTCAATTCATCATGTGTTGTTAATTTATTTTTAATCTATTATAAAATATATTATTCAATTTATTATTAATAACTGTGAGTATATATAATTTTAGCTAATTTCAATAACAAAGCAATTTAACAGGTAAGCATTACTTGAGACTTCAAATAAAAAGGGAATTTAACAAACCAAAACAAAAAAGATGAAGAGATCTAATTGCAAAGCTCACGAGCGATTCCGAGTCGAGAATTAGTCACATCAAACAAGATCCTAAGGTTCTGTTGTTGCAAATTAGCTATAACATTAAGCACTGAATTAACGTTACTTGGAGCCGCCGCCATAGACAAACAAGCCAGAGAGCCTGCACTACTGTGTATCAAGCTGTTCTCCATTGGCAGAACCAAATCTAGGCCTGTGAAATGTAATGTTATGCTTGGAGCCGATGCTTCATTCGTTGCTGTAAAACATGTATCAAATGCTCCCAATGACGAAAATGGTCCTTTTACTTGTCTCCTGAACTCGTTCCTAATTGCTGTATAAACTGGCTCGATGAATCGGCTTATTACCGTACCCGAGTCAATTACAGTTCCGGCTCCTGTGTTCGGGTCGAATTTTAGTTGCTCTGGGGCAATGCCCACTTTAACCCGCCCCACGCTAACTCCGGTTAGGTTTACGTAGTATAGTGATGGGCGGTGTGGGTTTTTTAGAAGTGGAGTGGTTCTAATGGACTTGGGTTGACCTGCTGGGCCGAGTTTCAATGAGCCCGAGAAGTAATAGGATTTGAAACTGGGTAAACAGTATGAAAATACACCGGAATAAAGAGATCCGGTTTGAGAAAGTACTGATAAGGATCCACGGCCTAAACCCAATAACCCTTGAGGAGGAATTGACCCGCCCGAAACAGAGTTTATGCATCCGAAAACAAAATTGGGGACCACATCTCTGGCTAATGATAATGAATCTTGCACTAACGTCGCAGAGAAGGATGAATCTCCACCGTAGGATTGGTTGAAAAGGCAATAAGAGGATCCCGTAGCGGGGCAAGAAAATCCACGGACTTGGGTACATTGGGCCATGGAGCAGTCCAATGACCCGTAGGTAGAAGAAGTGTTTGTACTGAATGTAGTGGTGGAACATCCAGTGCAACCGGAGCAGGGTACCCAAGCAGCATCATTACTAGTGTCTAAGACCATATTCATAACTTGACCCGGAGTACCCAATTTGACCCGAACCACGTAGTTACCAATGTTGAGAACTTGCTGACCCGGAGCAATAGGTACAGCAGTAGTCATTTGGGCACGTAGGCTTGACAAGTACTTTAGCCTTTCTGCATCTTTAGTGGCCATGTTAATGACTGTATTAACCAAGGAACCCTGCTGCTGCTGTTTAGGTGGGTCGAAAGGTGAGCATTTGCTATAAATGGGTACAATGGAAAGATCCGACCCATCTGATTCAGAAGCGCATGGGTCAAGAGCTCTTGAGGTTGGAATTAGAAGAGCAAATAAGACAAGAAACGTTACGCAAGTTGCAGAGTCCATAGCTTAGCTTTTTGGACTCTCTAAGTTGGGAAATGGAAGATAGAAAATTTCTGTAATTGTAGTATATATGCATGGATTGGATGGTATATATTTATAATCATGAAGAAGGGGAATGAATTACAGAAGTGCCCTTGGATGATTGATATTGTGACGATAGATTGGAGTTTCTTGAAGATATGATAGACAAGAATCATGCATGCAAGATACAACGTAGGTTGGGGTCCACCTGAGTCAAGGAGGACACTAGAACACTTAGAATAAGCCGCAAATTAATCCTCTGTATCCATTTTCATAATATAAAAATCCAACTAATGAAAAACAGACGGAATTAAGCTCCAAAATGCAGAGGAAGACAGCCAAGCTTATTCTCATTTATATTATAAATAATAAGAATTTAGATCTTATGCAATAGCTTATTTTGATAAAATCAGTACATTCTAAGATTCCTTTTTTACGGCAATAAACTAATTATAGAATTAAGCTTTCAAATTCAAGACAAAGATCAAATTGTATATAAAAGACAAATGTCATTATTGAAATGAGATTGTCATTCAAGTGTAATTAGGCTCAAATTAATGAGAAATGCAATTGGGACTTCAATTAGAAAGCGTGTAGTGTATGTATTAAGACGTACTACAGAAATTGAATTAATAGAAAGGGTAGAATGGGAAGGGAAGAAGGAAAAAAAAAGTAAAAAGAAAGAAGGGCCAATATGCACCAGATACGGTCGGTCACGGGCATAAATAGAAATCACGGACTTTTCCATAACGTAAGGGTCCAGCCCGTCTTCCTAACTATACAGTTACTCTTCAAATATCTACCGTAATTATTCAACTCTCGGATTTTTTGTGTTAATAATCTGGTTGGAATCAAAATCAATATGTATTGCAGCTTGTGTAATTTGATTATGTATTATAAATTATGTATGAAATTTATTTTTACCATTAAATTTACATTTATTTATAATTTATAATAAATAATTAAATTTCAGAATTTATTAGCCGATACATAAATAATTTTTTTTAAGAACTCCAAACCAGCTATCTAGTAGAAGAAATTAAAAAACCACAAATGCCAACTCATCTCATTTTCACAATACATCTTTTGAAGTGAACTGGCAAAATAAAATTTCTAACCAACATTTTTTAAACAGTGATGATATGATATTGATAGATATTTCCATAACTCCAAGGTCTTAAATTTACCAAAATTCAATCAATGCACTTCAAACTAAACTGAAACTAATACAAATCAAATAATTTAGGGTCAAACTTAATTAATTTAAAAACAGTCACTCTTTTGTAGGCTTACTTTTTAAAAAAAAAAAATAAATAAATAAAACCAAATACAATTTGTGAATAATGAAAGAAAAGTGAATCAATTTGGTTTATTATTTATTTATTTTTGAGGTAGATGAGTTTGATTTCTCATTTTCATTTAAGCCATAAAATGCTCTGAAGCATTGATATTTGATACTATGAAGAGAGCCAATTAAGTTTGAATTCCTAGTGAGAAAACAATATTAACTTTAATATAAACTTGACTAAAGTGCGCGTTTGAGTCATTATTTTATATTTTATCCTAAAATTCTATCCCATCATAAGTCTGTCCTCAAATGAATAAACTGGATGGAGATTTCACCCGTACTCAAATTAAAAATGAAAGTCCTAATCAGCCCCACTCAATCATTTAGCCAAAGCTAGTCCCCACACAATTCACGGGACGACTCATTGTCGCATCCAATCAAAAGAGCAAACTAAATTATTGTAGCCATCCGAATGCTGTGAAAACCCATCTATAGCACAGCAGTTCAAGTGGAAATAGTCCCCTTTTTTGGATAATTATTAATTAATCCTTATTTTTTACGTATTATACAATTTAGTACCTGTATTTCTAATAGTTTTTATCTCTATCTTTTCTCCTTGTTCAATTGTTTAATGCTTCCATGGACTTAAAAAATATAGTTTATTTAAAAAATGGACTAAACTATTTAATATTTAAAATATATGGACTAAAAAATATACTATTGAAAAAATGCTTTTAACATTTGACTTTATTGGTCATCAAACATTTAATAATTTAGTAAAACAAAATAAGAACCGAAAAATATATTTTTATTAAAAATAAAGACAATAATTTTTTTTTTTTTTTGAAAATGAATAAATTATTTTATGTACATAGATATTAACTTATACCTCCATCGGGTTTCATATCAGAAGGGAATTTGTTAATAATTATCTTTTTTTTTTTTTTTAAGAAGAAGTGGAAATAGTCTTTGGATTCTCGTGATTGTTTTCTTTATTTGTGCATTTTTTCCGCTATTACATTATTTATGTCATCCTTCATCCCTCTGCCCCCAACTTCACTTTTGTCCACATGCATAACAAACTAAATTATATACATATGTTTATTTTGTTACATCTCGTCAAACTAGAATTCCTTCCAAAAGCATCAAACTAAAATTCCACAACAATACATACATACCAGGTGATTACATATGAATAAATAAATGAAACAACACAAGAAGATGATCATTTTTTTTACATTTCACGCCTAAACCTTCCATCCCAAACCACACTCAAGAAGGATGGTTAGGCAAACGCTGGACGCAAGGAACCCCAAATTGCTCCCCTAAACGTCAGTTGTTTTTCAAGCTTTGTCAATGCACTCCATTACTACAGCATCACTTCAACAGAACTAGACAAGAGACAACAGTAAGACCCAACATAAATCTTAAAAGTAGATAAAATCTATCAAATTCTATGCAAAAAATTTCCGGGAAATTACTCGCAAATCCCTGATTCTTTTTCTGCATCTTACCCTCCAGCAATAAATGCCTAGTGGGGCACTGGCCACCCCAAGCCAAGTAAATTTTTAAAATTTAATCTAAATTTTTTATGAAAATTTGATTTTTTGGCCTCTAAAAGTGTTGATGTTTCAATTTTGGCTCCCTCAGGGCAAGAGGGTTGGATAGTCCAAAACGATTGGAATTATATATACAATTTACAAATCACGAAAACTGAGGGTAAGTTAACAAAAAAGTTAGGGACTTCTGAATAATCTTTTCAACTAACAAATGAGATTACAATATTGAGAATGCAGAGCAGTCCAGTTGAACAAAACAAAGAATATAGAGTATTCCACCTATTAGACTTCTGGTTTGGCAGTGGGAAAAATTGAAAAGGTTTATGTTGTGCCGAAAAAATACATCGATTCCACCTATTATACTAAAAATCAGTAAAAAAAATTAGACAATGAAATGAAAATCGTTCCATATAGCGTCTACATTAGAGAATGCATTAATCCGACAGCTTAATTGCCAGATAGACAGCAGAAAATCCCTCAACAGTGACAACAAAATGTTTCAGCCTGAGACGTTTCAGAGGGGTAATTGAGAAGATACAACAATTTACTATTTAATATTAAAAATCTGAAAAAAAAAAAGGAAAATACATAAATACTAAATTATCCCTATATTAAGATAGGCTTGGAATTTTAAAAATCTTGGACTTCTTAAATTTAAAACCTTTACTTAAGCACGGCAATAAATAAAATTGCAAAGCAAAAACTTTTAACTTAATAGCATTTCAAGATGCAAAATGCATATTCCTCAAAAAAAAAAAAAAAAAAAAAAAGCCAATGCTTAAAGAGAAAAATGAAAAATTCTCAGATGCATCATGTATGTTGATTTGTTGCGAAGTAAGAAAATAGCATCATGTGACACTCATACAATGCACCTTAGAGCACATTCCAGGAAGAATTGCTAAATATCACTACAAAGAATAAAGTCCATACAAAAGAATAGTTACAACAATAATTCTATGAAAGAATAATAAATTATAACTTGAAGAGTTAAAGACATACCTATTTCAAGTTATGCTACAGAATCCTTGCTCTTGACTATAATGACAGGACATTGTGCATGGTTGGTGCAGTAGTTGCTTACACTTCCCAAGAACATCCTATTAAAATTGGGCATTTCATCATATTAAGATGCTGCATATCCAAATTGAAACACAAACCATAGTTTACGTTCAGCTATTAATAGCAAACTTCAAATGTGTGTCTAAGTTTCTCTAGCAACAAAAATGCCAAGTAGTAAAATCATCATAACAAAAATCAGAAAACATAACAAAAGGTGAGCCATAACACAAGTGAAAAGTAACACAGCATCAGAATTCAGAAATTTCAGTAACATGCTTTTCTGGAGGAAGGGAAATGTTTCTCGAGCATCTGAAGCACTTTTCCAAGGTCCCTTCATCATAAAATCATTGGATAAGGCACAGCACCTTCTTACTACCTCTTTTCTAGGACATGCCATGATAAAGAGTAAAAAGATAACCAAGCAAATATGCCACCAACTGTGTAACTTTCATCATCTTTCATTAAAAGCACTCTCGTTCATCTATGCTTTCATAATCTAACTGCTAATTCAAGCAGTCTACAGACACTTCCATCAAATAACGGAACTTATAATAAAATCACTTTTAGAATTGTCATTACTAGAGTCATCCTGTGTGCTAATCATCTCTAACATTTACGCCATAGCTAACAGGATCCAGAACAAAGAGCTGCTTGCTATCTATACATTTCTGGTGCTGAAATTTCATGTCATACGCACTGATAAAACTAAAGGTGAAAAGATTCAAAAACTCTTCAATATAACAATACAAATTACACAGCCAAGCATATTATTATGAATCTGGTGAATGAAAACATTCACAGATACACTTTTGGTTCAACGTCCCTTGTGATAACCTCAGTTTCATCACTTGCATAGGATTCTTGCCCCTTTCTTTATTCACTGGAAAAACTACTGGCTCGTTTTGAGCATAAACTCTGGCAACACTATTTGTCCAAATAAAATAGCACTACCGAGATTGACTCGAACATAACAAAGCAAAATTCTTAGCATTTCAGAATAAACAATCCAAAAACTTGGTAATGGCATTCAGTCTCTATTGCCCTCTTTATATAAGCAAGTAAACATGCAACCCCAAGTCATAAGTTCTTTGGCTATTACACTTTTTTGGCAAAGGTAACTCCTCTTAATGGCTTATCAAATGAATGATTCAGGATGGATACCATTAATTCCCTTAATGTTTATAATAATGATGCAAGGTTTTGCAGTTCATCACTTGTATTAATGTGCACTTCCCTAACTAAAAAAACTTGAGCTTTACGGCAAGTCAATTACTATTTAGTCACTAAGGCTTTGTCAAATTAACTAGTGAGTGCCTTATATTTAGGAATTCGTTGAAACAATGTTCTGTCAAATGAATTAGTCCTTCTGTTGGCAATTGCAATTAAGTCAATGGGAGCAATAATCAACTTATCCATATAAAATCAAAACTTTCCTTTCGAATTACTCTTAAAAGAGGAACTTAATAAAGAATTGATAACACAATAACTCCACTACTTCAGTCCAAATCTGATAACTCGAATGTTTAATTGGCATAGAAAAGAAAATTTGGCAAAGTTCTTCAATCAAACTGTGATACAAAGTAAACAGAATTAGAGTACAAAATTTAATAATGGGATTGACCACACTGGACATAGTCCTTGTAATAGAACAGGTATAAGGGTTTAGGGTTTAGGAGGCAAAGATTATTAAGAACAAAAACGATCAACTAATAACAAAATCGATAGCAATATATTTCTTTGCAAGAAGCTTTGAAAAGAAAAAGATGAATTGAACATTAAAAATCCTCAATCATGCTTAATGATTACAATAATGAAGATTAAATTAATTGTTATTAGCAAGAGAATAGAGCAGTCAAGACTTTGATTTGAAATTTTGATAATTAAAGAATAAGAAATCCTAAATTTCTGGCATAATAATTCATCATTACTTAATGCTCTAGGATTTCTCTTCTATCCTTAGAGAAGTTTTATTTGTTTCAGGTTACACCATCTTTGCAAACCCATGGAGAAGAGAATCACAACTGGGTTGAAAACAGAGGCATTGCCTTTTGGATATGAAGAGTATAAACCACATTTGCAAACATCAATGCTTATCCTTCAAGATCCACTAAACTCTGCAGATATTATCCTTATACTTCAAGATCAAGAATGTCTGGATAAGAAGGACGGCAGGCGGGTTCAATTCAAATAGCCAAAAATTCAAAGTCAAGATATGGCATTATTACATTTATAAGATCTGAACTTCGGTGTCATTCCATTGGTAAAAAAAAAAAAAAAGATTTGAACTTCAGTGCATTATTAGTTCATTGGATAATACCTCCTAATCACTACGACATCTCAATCCTTAATCGGTGTGCAAGTACCACATAAATGGAAAACCATGATAGTGAAGTTGTGGAGGTCATAATTGGCAACTACATAACGCAAGTGTCAATATATTTATTGCACTCTAACTACACAGCTGAACTTTCTACCAGAAGCATTAGTTAGGATGGATTTGGTATATCGATAGAGCAGGTTCATAGACTAAGATGAAAATGGCATTATTGAAAAGCATCCTAAAGAATATTTGTGGTGAAACATCTGATGGAAAGCTTTTTTTCAAAAAATAGGGACAATAACCCAAGCAAACACATTTCAAACTTTTATTAGATCTCTTTAATGTTACATGCATCAAGCAACAATTCATTACTTCCCATCATTTCAAAGTTTACATTGTATAATTTTAAGCTTCTCTTCCAACTTCGTCTAATTTATAATCATGTGAATTTTCAAACATTGGAAATTATGAAAACCAAACTTTTCAGAATATAATTGATAATTCAATATGTCAAATATTGTTCTACCATTTAAGTTATCAGTATCCTTGTAGCATAAGTATACTAATTACTATCATTTCAAAGTTTACATTGTATAATTTTAAGCTCTCTTCCAAACTAAGTCTAATTTATAATCATGTGAATCTTCAAACAATAGAAAATTATCAAAAACATTTTCATGACTTTTCAGAACTAAATTGATAATTCAAAATGTCAAATGTTGTTCTACCATTTAAGTTACTAGTAAAGTGGCTATAAACCAAATCTCTGTGTCAGTACCTTTTAATAGGGCCAAAAGAACGACACCCCATCACAAGCAAATCGGCGCCCGAATTCTCAACAACTTCGCAAATCTTCTCCTTTGGATCTCCAATCACCACGTTCGTTTTAACATTCGCCTAAATAGGAATTAAGTTTCCAATAAAATGATTAGAAACTATTTAACATAAAATTGATATACTGAACTGATTTTTTTTAACGAATCTCCTAAACTGATTATCATACTAAAACAAGTAAATCCTTTCCTAACAAAAAACAAATAAAGGCCTCACGTTCTTTTGGCTGCAAATTTGCAAAGCATGTTCTAAAACCGCTTTAGTGATCCGCTTCTGGTGCGCCTCAATCGCCGCTGTAAAGGCAGGCACCTCCAGATCGGCTATGAATTTTCAAAAAATCAAAATACAGAATTCAGTAATTAGGTTTAACTCAACTAAATCAAATCAAAACCAGTGACAGATTCAGTATCGAGTAAAAATGAGAAATTCAATGTTAGTATCGATAGTGGAACTTAACTAGGACCACCGAAAGGGATAGCGCCGGGATTGAGTCCGGCAGCGATTGACGGTGGAGATTGGACATGGAGTATCAACAAGTATCCGGCAGTTTCAGTAGAGTCGGGGGCAGGAGATCGAAGCTTGAGGTTGTCAAGCGCCCATCTCAAGGCGTACATACTTTCCTCGCTGCCGTCAACAGCCACGATCACGCAGCCAAGGTTCTCCGTTGTCATGATTGATTGATTGCTGGATTGTAGTCAGGTGATGTTGACGTTAGAGCATTGATTTCGAGATTTGGATATTAACGGACGCTCTACTGTAGACAAGAAGCGAAATTTCGTAGCAGAACTAAACATAACGACTCTTGGTGCGCGCCAGAAGCCACCTGGGTTGACCGGTTGGTTCATGACCCGCGGTCTAAATCTCCACGGCTCAAATAACTTTTTACTAAATGTTTTTTGTAAAAATAGAGAAACGTATTGGCCAATTCGGCCAAAATCTATAGATTCACTTTTCACTTTACAATGAGTAAATATTGACCAAAAAAAAAAAATTAATGAGTAAATATATGATTAGAAAATTTAATAATTGAAATAATTTTCGTACTGATTTGTCCACCCAATGAAAAGTACATTCAGATGCATTAAAATATAAACAGGAATAAATGTTTGTAAGATTGAACATGATGGTATCATGGTCCTTTATTACTATCTTTGCTATTTCTAATTTATGAATTAAATTTTATGTAAAACAAAATATAAATGAAATTCAGCCAACACAAATTATAAATGAAACAAACGAAAACAGCTACAGGCTGTTGTTTCAGTTCCTACAGGTTGCCATTGTTATGTTTTTTTTCCCCTCATATGCGTTTTGGCCTTTTGGTCAGTATCAAATCCAAAAACCAATTTCCACCGCTTATTTTTCAAAATTCTAAATCTTTTTTTTAGAACTAAAATTTTAATTATTTTGAGAGTCTAAATATATCAAATAAATTGTTATGGATCGTGTGAATTGTGTATATATTAATTTTTTTTTATTTTATTATAAACAAATTAAATTTTTATTTAAATTATTAGAATTTGAAATTCATAATATTACACTTTGACCTATAAATCATTTATTCAATTGTGTATAAATTCATAGTTTCAGTACTCGTTTTAGCTTTTTAACAAAGGTTCAACTTTACACTGCTTGTATTAGTCTTTACTAGTCCAATAATAATTAAGAATTAAGGTTGAGTTAAGCAAAAGTTATACTTTATTAAAATATATTTAAAGAGTTAAAAGCTAATATTTATTATTGAATTCTATAAAATAATTTCAAAAGTTGTTACCCAACAGTCAAATACATTATAAATAATAATATAAGTTAGTGTTTGTTCCATATGAAATAGAGGGTTGTACATATTAGTAACTGATTTGGTATAATAGCAATAGGATTTGAGAGATTTGAATAGTTAAATTTTAGTCAAATTATAAGTATATTTTTCACTAACAAAATTTTGTTTAATGGTAGTAACAATATTTTAATGTGTCACGATAAAGTATTTATAGAAATATTGATATTAATGCTTAGAGATTGAACCGCAATGGCATTTAATTGAATATTATTAGTTTAGCAAACAACGATTGATGTCTACTATATACTGAAGTTTACAAATATTTCTAGTTTTTTAGAACTATAATAAGGCCATCATGTAGAGGTGGCAATGGGCCGGTTCGGCCCGCTAGGCCCGGCCGAACCGTGAAAAACCGGCCCGCCTTGAACTGTAACCTGAACCGACCGATGGCCGGGCCGGTTCAGGTTCGAGAATTTTTTGAACCGTAACCGTGGAGGCCTGTGAACCGTGAGCGAACCGGCGGGCTTTTTGAATCGAACCGCCGGTTAACCGTCATGAACCGCCGGTTTTTTAGCCCGGAATTAACCGCCGATTAACCTGAACCGTCGGTTCGGCGGACCGGTTACGGTTTCATTGAACCTTGAACCGTGGCCCGGCGGGCCGCGGCCCGGCCCGGCCCGTGGCAACCACTACCATCATGTCTTGCTTGTAATGCCCCTACCAAAGAAGTTGTTGGATCGATCTAGTGATTTATCACTTATGTGAAGGGTCATTGTTTATTTGATCAATAAATTATGTATCCGGTGGGTGGATAAAAAAAAATATTCGAGAGGCCAAAATAGAAAATATATTAGAATTTATTGCCAAAAGTTAAAAATTAATAATACATATGTTTTGAATTATTAAATCACTTGACAACTGAATTATAGCTTAAAATAAATATATCTATTTATTTTGGAGTGACATGGCCAATAACTGCCACTTAAAAAAAGGAGAGAATATAAAATAAATAAATAATGCAATATGGTTAAAATTAGACTAATGACCCCATAATTAACATCAGGTTTAGATAACTTCAGTTCGGAAATGACGAAAAGGCACATTGTTTAATTACTTTGAATTCATAAAATGAATTACTCAGTCATACATTGTAGTAGTAGGTCCTAGAAATCCTATTAGCCCAAGAAAATAGAAAAAAGACACACACTTTTGAGGCAGAGCCTTTAAGATCCCACCTACTCATAATAATTTTCCATATATGATGTTTTTAATTGTGTACGAACAAGTCTTCTTTGTAGGCTTTCGTTGGCCAATAAAACATAATGACAATGTCACCTCCAACTTTATTTGAAGATAGCGTTTTCAACTTTAAAACAAGCTTTGATCCATTAGGCCACATGTACTGTTCAATGGAGTACTACTATCTAACTCTCTACTTTACATCAATTTGTGCGAGTCCGGCATACAATTATTTTATTATCATATATTTTTATTTTTAAATGATTTTAACTTAATAAATTGTTGGTAAAATTTGTGGTCAATTATTGATTTCAAGATTGAGTTCTTCAATTATCACACTTCAACTTTCTTATTTCTAAGGGTTTAGATGTTATTTCATTTATTCATTAATTTAAAGCATAGAGTTAATGTAGTTCGTTGTTTATTCTTCAATTTTCACAATTCTCAATCAATTCATATGTATAAAACGTTTATATGTGGAGTTCGTCAGAGCTTTAGCTTTCAGTCGGTAACAAAATTTGTTTTAAAATGAAAATGCAACTTCAAATAAAATTTTGGGTGAAATTATGTATGTGACCACTTTCATTAAATTTGGGGAGTAGATTTTTCAAAAACTAGAATAGTTGTGAGTGATTGACTTATATATAAATTTTTCCAAAAGTTCAGATTTTTTATTCCTATTAATTATTAAAACTATTTTACATTTAAAATATGAATCAAATATGCTAATAATATAATTTTTGGAAAAATAATTTCATGCATAAAAACCAACGCCACATAGCCATCGATATAGATAATTATTGCTTAAAAAATAGTCTTTGTAGATAAATCTACTACGGGATGTTAAATTCAAAGCTTGTGCTTAAAATTTGAGAAAAAACTTAAATCTGATTGGAATATTTGTACAATTGTACCTAGCAATTATATTGGCTTAGCTCAATGCTAGTTTTTTTTTTTTCCTAAAAAAAAAATCTAAGTTAAATATTTTTTAATTCTATGTCTTAAAGTAATTATACTCGCACATTCGTAGTAGAGGGTGGGTATTTTGTGAGACTAAACTTGGGTTACCTTAATAAACCAGTAAAGCATATTAGCCATCCGTGCTAGCCCAATCCCCAGCTTAATGCTAGTTATCATTCCGCTATATTCATTTGCATTAATAGGAAATTGACTAATTGCTGCTACCACTAATGGCTCTCTATTCTACCTAGTGAAAAAAATTGATTCCAATAAGTAGTTTTGACAAAAATGCCTGAGAATTGTTCCAATTTCCTTCCTATTGCTGTTGCTTATGCAATTATACTAATTAATTTAACTAGACTTTTTCTAAAAAGCATTTGCACTTATCTGTTTGTTTAGGTACCGATTATTTGATTTTATAATATTTAAATTTTTATTTAATTATATTTGTTAATTATATATAAATTTAATTATTGAGAGATAAAAAATTATATTTCTTTTCTTATTATTATTACTTCCGTAATTGCATTGTGTTTATTACGACGGACATAATTAATAACGGTTAATAAAAATTTACAATTAAACTCTATAAATCAATAAAAAAAATTAATAAACTTCAATGACAATCATATATTAGTACAATTTGTGCATTATCCTTTTTTTCTAAATTACTTAAGTTTTTAATAAAGGGATTTTTTAAATTTGTAGGCCTTGTGAAGTCTAAAATATTTTTTAAAAGTAAAAATGATATTTTTTCAAAGAAATATAGTTTTGTATATTTGACCAATTATCCCTATAAATAATTTTATAAGAATAAGTTTATTCTTAATTATATATATTTTATTGGACGTGAAATTAAATGATCTCATTCTCCCATTTATATATTTTATTGATATTGATGATAGATAGATGGATTATATATAGATAATTAATTAATTAATAGTCAATATATAATATAAGTCTAAGTGTGCAGACCTGAAAATAAAAGATTGCAGACGATACTTTAGAAAAAAATATGTTTTCTATTCTAACTTTGACTCTTTGATTTTTTGTATCTTCCACACAAAAATTTCCTTAGGTTAGGCTAGGTCAACTTACTTAATTTAATTATATAAACTAATTAATATTATTAATTACCGACAAATCAAAATCACTTCTATAACTATAATTATTAAGTGTTGAAAATTTATCAAAATAAAAATTACTTCCTCTATTTTATTTATATAAGAAGTGTTTAATTTTTTCGATCATTTATCATTGATTGTCATCAAATAATTTATTATTTATAGTTTGTTCGATTAAAAATTTGTGTGAGAATAAATAAAAATTAAATAAATCTAAAAATTAAGTCAAATAAAAAAAATCAATAAATGGAGTATTATTTACTGGTTAAGACGTTAGTTTCTACAAAAAAAATTTTCATGGACTGTTTTTTTTTTTTTAAAAAAAATATTAATGAACTGATACTTTACCTTTCAACAATCTTACAGAAAATTAACTAACTTGTCTAATATAATAAAAATTAAGCAGTAAAAATTTTTAGAATAATATAAAAAGTAATTGACTTTTAAGTATGAAGATAATTATACTTTTTGATATTTATCATATTTTAACTTTTAATTCTTAAACAAACATTTTCGTTTTGATTATAAATTATTTATAGTATGTGTATAAATTGTTTATATTATATTTATAATAAAAAATTGTTTTTTGGCAAAAAAGAAAAAGCTATTTTAAAAAGTAATTTCAAAAAATATAACCTTTTTTTAGAATGAATTACAATTTAGTAAGATATTTATGTCAAATACACTTAAATTTTAATGTTACAAGCAAAGAAAGCATTATCAACGTCTCATGAATGGTCAATTTACATAAAATTTTGGGCTGTTTTGATTTCGCTCATTAAAAGGTATCAAAATCCAAAACAAACACCAAAAAATTTTTAAAAGAAAAATAGAATATTTTTTATTCGAACAATTTTATGAGGTAATTTATAAAAAAAAATATAAAATTTTAAATGAATTCAATTTGAGTTTCCTTCTCTCCTAACCAAGTGCACATATGAGAACAAACGCAAGAAAACTATACACCCACCAATCGTTTTCTTCGACGAGATTAGGAGCATCGTTGCCGCCATTACAAAGCATATTCATTTTGAAAAACATCATACCATAAATTTTCTTCAATTTTGATGTATCAAATTGATTTACATGTCGTTTCGTTGAATATTTGGAAAGGATTCATATGTGCTTCCCTTGTTTTTCCAATGTGTTTCCATTCAGATGAAGAACTTAGCTCGGGCTGCAGATCAGAAGGTAACAAAGACAACTGGTTGCAAAATGTGAAACGTAATAAGAAACTTGATTTTTCAGCTGGTATATTGTGAGGTGGTCACTAGAAGAATTCTCGAAAAACGGGTTCACTAAAAACTAGTTTGATACTTGTAAACTTGTATCCGACTGAAGCTTTTTTTACTATTATTTTAAATTTTATGGTCTCTTTAGATATTGTTTTAATTTTGGTGTTGGTTATAGACAACAAATGGCTATATACTTAGATACCCCTAAAAATTTCCATAAACTTGATTTTACGCAGGAAGAGAAGAAATAGATTCAGGAAAGACAAAACCTATCAAATGGAGCCCACTTTTACTGTATATAGAAAATGGTGAGTGTTAAACTTGTTTATCTTACCAAATCACCTACTCACGATTAATCTCAGCCGTTGAGTTTCAAATCCGTCCAAAACATCGCTCTCCTTCCAATGCTTCCCTCCACCATCACATGCCACCACAGGCAACCGTCCAACTCCCACAAGATTAGAATATGTGCATTTTGCCCCCCCCAAAAAAAAAAGCAAAAATTAACTTCATAAAAATGCAAACCGAACCCAAAATTATTTATACATAATAATTTAGGCATTTGCTCAGAATTATATAGGAAACATCCAACAAAAATATTATGCTCTCATAAAAATTTGCAATATTTTGCAGCAATATAAAAAAATTTACTAATGAACAAATTCACAAGAGTGAATATGAATTTATAATTATAATAGTTCATAAAAAAATTACAATGGTACAAACCGTCTGGTTGGACCGGGATTGGGGTAGGGCCGGCGGTCCGAATATTTGATGAGCAAAGAATTCACGCTTCACGATGCCTGAAAACAAAATAAAATTCCTTTCCCTCGAACATAAAATTTCTTTTTAGTTAACTTATTTAATTGAATAAAATACTCATATTTTGAAATTAAAAAAAATACAGAGTTTTATATTTTCCGCATCTAAATTCTCTTTTCTTCTTTCTTTTTCTCTACGATGACAAATTAACAGACTCCTGTAATCTCGATCTGCCTGCTCAGAAATCGTCCGAGGAGTTCACATTAATTACCGGCGCAAGCTCAGTTTAGTTTTTATAATACGAAAAGGAAAAATCTTAGCATACGCGGCATTTCAATCGCAGCCATCAGTAGAAGAAGTACGTTATCGTTTCTCGCGTCCGATCTTGTTGTCCTTGCATACGTAGTCGCCGGAATCAGTCTCATCCCGCCTGAAACAGTCTAACTTATGTGTGGAGGTGAAATTAGGAGGTTAGGATTTGTAAATTTTGCTGGATGCGTGTTAGGTGCGGGTGGATAAATGCATGTTGCTGGGGATCTAGGGTTTTCGAGCCTGGTCCTTTTGCTGTCGGTGGTCTTTCCGCTCATCGGCTTTGTAATTCGTCGGAAATGGCGACTTTCCGTGGCCAGGCAAGAGGAGCTCAAGCGGTTGTTGATTTTGGCTTCCGAGGAAGCAGCTAGAGCGGAGCTTGAGGCTACCGTTTCCTACGTTGCTGTCTCTCCTTTGAAGAGTAGTTATCAGTGTGCTGTTTGTTATTCTCCAACCACCACACGCTGTGCCCGGTGTAAAGCTGTTAGATATTGGTATGTTAATTTTATGATTGTTGAGTTCAATTAGTAGTATACTGTTTGATATTTAAGCTATATCCCTACCCATGTGAGGTTGCATTTTTTGGTCACTCGATTATGGTTGGAAGATGGAATCCTTTCTGGAATTTGCCTGTAATGTGTATTTTGATTGTTAATAAACATTAGCTGCTACAGTAACATTAGAATATTCTGATAGTCCTTGTTTGTTTCTTTGAACTAATGTGGGAAATTTGGAGAAGAATGAAATTAGGAACTTGAGAACAAATTCTGTGACCTTAGTTTTCTTTCAGCAAAATTGTAACTTGTTAATTTGTGAAATCTCGGATATGTTTCTCATTTTGGCTTAAGTTGTTACATGGATAGAAGGTGTATTGATAGATCTGAAGTGTGCAAGTTGTATTACTAAGCAGGCTAGTATGATTGTGCTGGCAGTAAGGTTTTGGTACTTTTAAAAATTTTCAACAACGTAAAATTTCTTGGTTCTGATGGAATCTTGATTGGCCGCTCCTCTCTGGCAGTCCAACTTGTGTCTTAAGATGGTAAAAAACTTGTTAATAAAATTTTGGGGGAAATACATCTCATTTATGTCCCGATATTCTTTGAATGTTGTGAAATACATGTCATTGTTCTCTGAGTTTAAGAATATATAAATTATTGTCTACTCTCACCTATGATTTGGTAATATGCTCCTCCCCTCCAATATGTGACAGTAGCTTTTGCCTGTCTTCTTTTTCCACTGCCTCAGTTATGATTATGCAATATTTGAATTTTTTTTTTCCAGTTCTGGCAAGTGTCAAATTATACACTGGCGGCAGGGTCACAAGGAAGAATGCTCTCCTCCTAGCACTCATCATATTAATGATGACAGAGACAGTTGTTCTCTGAACCTAGCAAAACAAGGCCAGCGTATTAATTATAATGACTTCCACGGAAATGAACCTATTGAAACATCATCTGATGGATCCACATTGTCTAATTCTGGTGGTACTAATGCAGTTCCACTTACAAATGATGATAATATCAAAGTTGATTTTGTTGTAGATTCAAGGCGTACTTCTTTTTCTGAATCATCAAGTGCCTCCTTTTCTGGCTTCTCTTCTTCCCCTCATGGTGGTGAATCATCTGATGATGTTTCTGTTAGTGAGAGTATTAGTTCAATTGAAGCTGAAGGATCTGATGGAAAATTCTATCTGACTCGTGCCCCTAATGTGCTTGAGCCTGGTTTGAACAAGTTGGAGGAAACGAAGTCTGTGTCTCCAAAGTTTGCAAGTTTGGCTAATTCTGTAGATAGTCTTGATAAATTTAGTGAATCAACTCAGGGCATATTTCAATGCAATGATGGAGAGGAAGAGTATGCATCAGCTGGAAGTTCAACTCAGAGTAGCAGTGCCATTAAAAAGAGTTCAGTTACTCAGATTGGTAAAGTCTCTTCTGGTTTTTGGGATAGAACTCTTGAGCCGACTGTGTCCAACGATAATGTTGGGCAGGATGATCCAAATATTTCCTGTTCCAGGGCTGCTGGTGTCAAAAAGTTATCTGATTCTGAGCCATTCCTACATTTTAAGTTTGATTTGTCTAGTAATAAAGTTCCTTCATTAAATGTTCATAGCTCCATGAGTCTTGAGAAGTCTAGGCATTTAGATAATGAATCAATTCACAATTCCATTGTGTCAAAAAAGAGTGAGCTAAAATCTGTCCCATCATCTTCACATGCTCACTTTTCTTTGAACAATGGAGATTTATCACGTATGGTTGATTCAAACACCGTTGAGCATAAATCTCTGACAAGAGCGAATAAATCAAATGCTATTAGCAGTAATGGTGTCAGTGCTTCATATCTTTCTAAATCCAAAGATTTATCTGGTACTTCTCAAACCCATTTGGTTTCTGGTGCCAACGGGCATTCATTTTCTGGTGTGAAGTCTGGAAAAATTGATAATGTTGAAGCTGATGCTATGGTTACTTCTCCAAGTTCAATTAATGGACTGAAATCATCTATGCGGAAAGTTGTTGACCAACTCAGAGGGCCTAAATTTGCAAAATACAATGATAAGGTTTGTGTTTTAAAATTTTGTTTCTGTGTATTGTTCTTATTCTGGATGGTTGAATAATTGGTTACTGTTTATGTAATTTTAGGGGCTTTTTCCATACCATTTATTTGTAAAGCTATATACATCGAACAAGGTGGAATTGAGACCTTGTGGCCTTATCAATTGTGGAAACAGGTATATCAAACCCATTCTGACTACATGAACAATGTTAAAGTAAATAAATTGTGTAATAGTTATCATAATTGAGATAATTTTATATTTCTGACAATTTTAAGCTGCACGGATCATTCTATACATGAGTATTATGATAATCATCATCCTCAAAATATATAGTCATACCTTCCTTCTATGTATTACATGATCTCTACTGTTTTTTGTTCAATGCAACATCTAGAATAGGGATCACATAGGCATGCTCTCTCTTTCTCTCTCTCTCTCTCTCTCTCTCTCTCTGCGTGTGTGTATATATATATGTGAGTGTGTGTGTGTTCATTTCTTATTGGCTTGAGAATATTAAGTTACGAATGAAGAGCTCTTCAAGTTTCGCAGGAAACTGGTTCCACTTCTATAGAGAAAAGCACCTTGGCCTTTCTTCTCATTTCAAGCATTTATTTGAGCTTTTTTTAACATGATATGCCATCATATTTTTGCAGCTGTTATGCAAATGCTGTTCTTCAGTGCCTGGCATTTACTCCTCCTTTGACGGCTTATTTTGTTCAAGGGCTCCATTCTAAAGAATGTAGGTTTCTTATCATGATCATGCATTATGACATTAATCCTTAACATTGGATGTTTAATCAACATGTTTCGTAGCAGTTGTATAACATCAAATAATCTCATGATTCTCTTTCATATCAGGTGTCAATAAAGAGTGGTGCTTCATTTGTGAGTTTGAAAGTTTAATTTTGAAGTCAAAGGAAGGGAGATCACCACTTTCTCCTATTGGTATACTTTCCCAGCTACAGAACATTGGGAGTCACCTAGGTAGTGGAAGGGAAGAAGATGCACATGAATTCCTAAGGTGAGATGGTTTGAAGCAAGTGAACTATGTTTTTACAATTTTGTTTTCTGGAGAATTTAATACTGTAATTGTGAAATAATTGACAGGTATGCGATTGATACAATGCAATCTGTTTGCCTAAAAGAAGCTGGGGTGCATGCATTATGTTCCTTTGAGGAAGAAACCACTCTCATTGGTCTTACTTTTGGAGGTTATCTTCGTTCAAAGGTGAAACATTAGGGAGATTATGTGATTCAGAGATTCATAATCTTTTTGTTTCTTTATTTCTCTCTTTCTTCCTATTGGTTACTTGCATCTAATTGATCCAATCATTAGAATAACTTTATGATGCAATTTATGACATGCTCATGATGGAAAAACAGATAAAATGTATGAAGTGCCATTACAAGTCAGAGCAGCATGAAAGAATGATGGATCTTACTGTTGAAATAGAAGGGGATATAGGGAAGCTTGAAGATGCTCTTAAACGATTCACCAGTACAGAAATTCTTGATGGAGACAACAAATACCAGTGTAACAGGTGGGTCAGTTATCTTTTCAAGTTAAGTTTGTATTTCTATTATTTAAAATTATGTTTCTTGGACAATCTGAATTGATTTACTGAACTTAACATATCAATTTAAAGGCTTAGACTCTTGGCTGTTGGTTTTTCTTTTATATGCACATTTTCTCCTGAGAGAGGGATGTTTGGTTTTAGCATTGTAGCACAGTTTCGGACAGCGTGAATTGGGCAAGTTAGAGCTTGTCCTTCTTTTGTAAATAAATCTTCATTTTATTTTCAATGTGGTTGAGCATCCTTTTTGCTAGAAATTAAATGTGTAATGAATTGTTAGAAACTCTATTCAAACTAGATATTGGAACAGAATATGATGCTGTCTGAGGTGCTTGATATGTAGTTCTAATGTGTTATGCTTAAAAACTTTTATGTTTTCTTGCTCTGTAAATTTTAGTAAATTTGTTCAATTAAGCTGGTGCCATGATCAGAAAATCATGATGATTAGACGTACCTGCCCTTTCTTTAAGGGGGTAATTCCGTTCTATGATGTATGTATACCATGCAGAAGTTTTTCATATTATCATTTTATTCAATACAGCTGACCCCAACTTGTTAGTATGTTACACTCTTTGTAACATAAGTTGGTCAAAAAGGATGCATTAAGCTAGTGCTATTTAATTTAATGCCTGTTAGAATAATTGTAACTTATGGATTAATTTCATTCTATTCAGATGCAAATCTTTTGAGAAGGCCAAGAAAAAGTTGACAATAGCAGAGGCACCTAATGTCCTTACAATTGTGTTGAAACGCTTTCAGGTAACAACTAAAGAATCCTCTCTCTCTCTCTCTTTCTTCTCTTTTCTTTATTCTTGACAAATTTTCTGATTTCCTTGTGTCAAACCTTACAGTCTGGTAAATTTGGAAAGATTAACAAGTCCATTCGGTTCCCAGAGATCCTGGATTTAGCACCTTATATGAGTGGCACAAGTGATAAATCACCCATATACAGGCTGTATGGTGTTGTGGTTCATTTGGATATCATGAATGCTTCTTTTTCCGGTCATTACGTGTGCTATGTTAAAAATGTCCAGAACAAGTGGTTCAAGATCGATGATAGCATGGTATGTTTTATTTGGATTATGCGCATCCTTGAATTTAGTTTTCTCTGGTAGTTCTTCGCCTATGGCAAATATATTCTTTCTACTTCATTTTTGCGTTAAATATCATGCCCTGTTGTTAAGGTTAACTGTATTTTGATTATTAGTGTCGAGCAAGAGTTTTCCAGTCAATCTTGTGCTTCAGCCTGTTGTTTTTGGTTTGGTTTGCATCTTATGAGCATTTAGGATAACGAAATTAAAAAAATTATTTTGATTTCATTTCCTTCCCTGTTTGATGACAAAGAGCTGTTGGGATGTATGATACTTCTTGGTTGGTGGTTTTGTTTTCTTTTGGGTTGTATCAATGTTTTGTCAGGATTGTGGTTGGATTGAATAATGGTGATGGTAGAGTGGTGATGATTGGGTGAGGGAGTTGCTCAAACTATGACATGCAATGCATCCTCTTCTTAGCCCGCCCTCGTTCTCACTCTCTCTCCCTCCTCCTCCTCCTCTTCCCCTCCTTCCTCTTCAAAAATTTGGTTTTGCTTCTTGGTTGAGCTTCAGAATCTAATGAATGTAGTGGGATGTTGGGGGGTTATATCCGTTTGGCAAAGCTTCTTATTCAACTGATGTGCCCTTGGTTTGCGATGGTGGTAAGCATTAGGTTGGTTTGACCAGTTTTAGCTTAACCCATTAGTGTTTTTAAAATTCTAGGAATAGCTAAGTTATTTTTTTTCCCTGGCTGAAATAGGCATCTATTGTCTCACTTAATTCTATAGCGACACAACTAAGAAAATAAAAATGAATAAATATAGGCATATATCCCATTGTTGGAATAGTGATACGGAAGTGACTGTAGTCTTTTAAATCCTGTCATTCAAAGCAAACTGGTGGTGAAAATGTAGATATATATAACCCACAGAAGAAGTAAGAAGATGTACAAATTGAAGTTTTGAGTAAAAACAATATAAATAAACAAAAACTTTTTTGGCTTGATTCAACCTAGTTGACAATGCATGAGAGATGTGGCACCGGCAGTGAGTCTTGCGAGAGCAAATGGAGCACCATGCATTTGGACGAGGAGAGAGAGAGCCTAATGGCTGTGAGTTGGAGTTGTAAGCTTTTGCATTCTTTGCTCTGTGTGTTTAAGCCTGTACCGCTTCTTGTTTCGAATCGGGAAACATTTGCTTAGGCCGGACAATTAAATAAGTTTCAAATAGTCCAATGTTTTTAGTCCTCCCAAATGAATTTGATTCTTGGTTGAGCCGAGTTGGCCGATCTTCTAAGGTCAACCTAGTTTCTTATATCTTTAGAGAATTGTCCATTCATTTGATGCATCCTTATATGGAAGGGTTTCTAGAGTCTCAGGGTGAATCTTTGACCTCTTCCATGCACTGTCAGTCCACCAGGCTACTAAATGGCTGAACTTGATATGAACTTGTTTCCATTCCATGTTCAAAGTAGAGGAGCAGAATTTTGTCATATACAACAATATGCATGGTTCTGGAAGTGTTTGGATGGCTTCGCTTGTAACTTTGACAATGTCCTCTAAATTATTCAATTAAGATGCGTTTGCAAGCTGGCTCCTATATCATTGCTTTCCTTATTTTACATATTTTTTACCAGTGTTAAATGAGCTTCTCATAGTCCCAACAATTATGTATTTTTTATTTTTATTTTTATTGTCTTGTAGGTAACAGCCACAGATCTTGAAAGAGTCTTAACAAAAGGGGCGTACATGCTTCTTTATGCAAGGTGACAGATCTTGGGGAAAAGCTCAATTTGTAGGATGAATATGAATTAAAACTTGTGATTTTTTACCATCTAGTTTCATTACAGGTGCTCACCGAGGGCCCCAAGATTGATAAGGAACAGTATAGTACCTCACGAACTGAAAACAAAAGGCAGTCCTTCAAAAATCAGTTTGAGGAATACTGCATTGAATTCAAAATCCTTGTCCAGTCACTCGAATGTTGTCCCAAATTCAACCTCTGATAATTTGTCCAGTGTGGAATCATTTTATTTGAAGTTCAACCATATTCAAAGAATTTTAGAAGAGGACTCATCAAGTGACAATTATTCTTTGACCAGCAGCAACTCAGACGAGGGTTCGTGCAGCACTGAGAGCACCCGAGATTCTGTTAGTGCTGACGAGCTCTCTGATTACATTTTTGGTGGTTGGAACAACTCGTGGAGGAACACATCTGATTCTGACACGTCATCATCCTCATTAGGGATGAGCGGTTCCGGTTCTAAGTTGGTTCCTATCAGGAACCGGAATCATAACCGAAGTACCAGTTCCTTAGAATTTTAGATGGCGATTGGGACAGCTCAGATGTGGAAGTCAGGGGAGGTGATCTCTTTTGCCATTCTGACGTAAGTAAACAATGTAGAAAGTTAGTGAATAGTAGTTGTAGGGAGACTGACTTGGGTAACTTAGGACGGGTAAACCCTGTAAAATCTGGTGTATCCTTTAGGAGGTGGGTAAGCGAAAGAACAGAAACATTTTTTTGTCAAGTAATATTAAGTTAGAGGCGTAAATAAGAGTTGGGGAAGAGGGAGTTCTGTATTTAATATTACTGTTGTAGCTGGCTATGTTTAAAGAAATGAGCCATTGCTATTTTGTCAAATTATTTCCCTTGTGAAGATGGGAACCTTTTCTGAAACGAGTCCCTGTAAGGGTTTAACCCACTATATCTAAAGGCCAAAGTAATCAATCATTTGAAATGTAATAATTTCACCATACGGCACAAATGATAACTTTTGTAATAATTTCACCAATTGAGGATTAAATTGATATTTTTCAGAATATCAAAATCATCCCGAACTTTGTCTTTGACAAATATAATCATTTTTCTAACTTTAACCCAAAAGTTTTTTAAATAATTTATCTAATATTTAATTTAAATATTCTTTAGAAAATAATTTATTTATACATACTACTTTTATTTAAGGAAAAATTACGATTTAGCTAATGATGTTTGGTTATAATTATAATTTTATCATTCTATTTTAGCATAATTGTTTTCAGGTTACTAGTTTTTATCTCTGTTGAATACTTTCTATTAAATTATCCTTTTTGTCATAAAAATTACTGATCGGCTTTAATTTATTTTTTTACAATTTAGTGTTCAAATTCACCCCAACTTAGATTTTTTTTTTTTTTATGTTAATATTAATAAAGACTTAAAAATAGAATAACACTCTTAATTTGATAAAATAAGGATGATATGGGATTTGAGAAAACAAGAATTCTCAATCTCTTTCAATTTGGAGGATGAAATAAAAGATAACGAAAAGAGTACAAGTATGCGGGGTAGGAACATTGGTTCAACCACTACAGACCAAACTTGACCACTTCCCCAAGTTGGTCCCACCCAAAATTCCTTCTAATTCCGAAATACCACACGTCGGTCCAAACTCTAGAAAAATCAAACCGGTTCAATTCATCGTTATATATCTTAGAAAATTGAATAATAATCTTATTCATTTATTTTGATTAATGATGTGATCAATTTTCAATTTAGTTTGAAATATTACAAAAAAAAAATCCATCTCCAGCTTTCATCGTAACTAACTTGAATTTAAGATTCAATGTACGGTTCAGAATTTTACATGGTGTATTTTTACATTCATCCAATTCAAAACTGTTGATTGAAGGAGATCCAATAACAATAATAACTACATCCGAACACATTTTAGCCTACTATAAAACAAATGAAAGGTCAAAATATTACTGCCATATTTATCATAAAAAATCCAAATTGGTATCTTTTTGTTTTTATAATATGAACTCTAAGAGCTATTACTAAAAATCTATCAATCAATAAGTAAAATTTATAATAGATTAAACTTTTAAATTAACTAATTTTGTTTAGCCATACTCTCCCAAAGTGGCAATTAGACCACTTCACTTTTCAGTCAGAGTTTGTTGGAGTATAGTAATCCTTATAACAACAACGGAGATCCATATATTACAGCTTTGTTCTAGTTTACAAGTAGTCTACAATTATTTTATGGAATTTCTCATGATTTAAGGATATTTACAAAGAGTTTATGGAACTCAATTCGTTATATTAGCATATTTACATCAGGTTTATAACATGTTTACGTTCCATTTACAATATATAAAAAAAAAATTCAGAACTTTTTAGAAAATTTTCTCAAAAAAATTTCAATGGAACTTTGTTGTCGATCTACCTTTTTCTTTTCCCCTTCATCTTGGATAAGTTCATAAACTTTTTTTTTGACTGAACATAGCATAGCAGAATTATTAATGATCATCATTATCATACAAAAAAAAAAAACTGAAATGTAGTAAAGCTGAGCAGAGTATTACTTTCTTCTTTACAATAAGCAAATACAAAACACATTGTAAACAACAATTTCGAGTTGAAGATCTCAAATTCAAAGATCCACTCACCTACTACCTATTATCAAAGGAATTATTTTTAATTTCAGATTAATGAGGGTTATATAATTTATTTATTTTTTTTTAAAAAGGAAAATGATTAAGAAAGGGCGTGCCTTTTTTAATGAAATTGTTGGCGAGAATTAATTGAATTGACTTTGGAAATTATTACACACTGTATATAACTGTACTTTAAGACACATGATCAACAGACTAAATTCAACTCTTACATTTTAAGATAGGGACTTATCATCCGTACACGTGTACTTTATGTGGTCTTGAGTCCATTAGATGTTTCCTTCCTGACTCTCTCGCCAATGGTATTCTTATTCCCATTTCCATCTATTACTATAGCCTCTCGTTTCTGACAGTTGCTTAAATATATATATATATATTACAAATTCACAATTTTCTTTATTGACATGTTTTTATTTATTTGTGTTCATTTTTATTCACTTTTATAATCATTTATTTATTAACTTTTATTTACAAAATTTTAATAGTTTCTAATAATGAATATTATTACGATTTTTTTAAGGGAAAATAGTAATAAAACTTAAGAAAGACAGAAAGAGAACACAAAAGGGATAGAGATAATAATATATCCTACGGACACGTGCCACGTCAACTATCATCTTCTGTATAAAAATGCAATGTATTTGCTTTGCTTTTTGTATTTGCAAAAGTGTTTGCTATTTCAAAGAATCTTTTTTTTTCCTTATTCAACATTTTACTTTAATAAATTGTAGGTTTTTTTTTTTTTTTGTCTTATCAGAATCCAAAGTCTTTTAAATTTTTTCCATCATTCTGTCCACAAAAATAATATTTTCCGGGGTTCCAAATTTCGGTCTTCAAATAAAAAATATATATATTAATTTATATAAAAAGAAGTTTCTTGGGCTGAAATATAATAAATAAAAATTTCTTCCCGTAAGTAAATCAATAATAAATGAAAGAGAAATAAGGAATTTGATAGTTAGTATGTAGAAAGAGAAGTAAATAGCAAATGAAATTGATAGCATGGGGTCATCATACTAGCACTAATGTCTCATCTAGACGTTGCCATGGTTTAAGTTTGCTCATTGGGATTACTGGTCCTTAGACCATGATCAACTGGAATCAGTCCACCTTTAATTATCATGACCCGTGAACCACTAGCTAATCGTTTCGCCGTGCTCTAATCCGGTTACGATTTCTTCCCTCACCGACCCGTGAACCACCAGGTTTTGGTCCGACACCGGCGTGACTTGGCGTTGCCTAGTCTAATCCCATTAGAACTTTAAAGTTAAACATGTTTTGGAGAAATCACTTATAAAGTCTTAAGCTTTTTAACTCTAAAAAAAAGGGAATATAGCGTGCGTTTTGTTGATTAAAATGGTAAAGTAGAGAGGAGTACAGAGAGGAGAATCCCTGGAGAGTAGGAGATGTCCAACAAAGTAGGAACAAAACAGACAACAATATATAAATGTGAAAGCAATATTTAGATACATATATTTTATCATCAATGCCTTCTTTCGGTTGCATGGTTTTTAAAAATGGTGGCTCTGTGTCTTCCAAAGTGAGCCACCTTTCACATCTTTTCTTTAACCAACATACACTACTTTCTTTATTCAATTTACTTACAATGTTTTAATTAATTTTTTGCTATTATATTAAAAATTCAGGTGAAAGAAATTAGAAAAACGAATCATTTAGATGATAACGAGTGTATTTATTATATGGAAAAAAATCACAATTATAAAATCACTATAATTATAAACATCTAATGGTATATATAAAGGGCTAAAATAAAAATATACCCTAACAACATTGTCATAATTAAAAATAAAACAAATTCATCCCTTACACATTTATTGAGACTAAAATTTATTCATAAATAAAAGTATTCAATTTTATTTAGATATTTCAACAATTTTCATTAATGATTTACAAATTTTAATTCAACATTAATATTTATTCGGAGTATAATTTAACACAAAGACACACAATAGGTTGTGGCCTATCCCTGTCAATATGTCTGGATAAAAATTTGAATTCGTAACCAACAGGTCACAGTACAGTACACTAACTAATAGATTATAATTTGAAATAGATATAGTTGAATTTTAAATCAAATATAAAACACGATACTACCAGTTTAAGATGCTAAAATAAAAATATGTAATATAATTAGATTGGAATAGTTGAAATAAAACATTATACTAACATTTTAGTGGAAAAAGTAAAACAGATTTGTAGGGGAGGGGGCCAAATAATCCCATTTGTCCTCTTTGATTCACTAATGCATGTGAGATTTCACATTTGTTAAATTCATCTTGAGATGATTAAAAATGAAAAGATTAAAATGTTTTACTTAATTTACTTAGTAAAGTAATTAAAATTTTGCATTCCTTTATCATAATTTGCTTTTATGTAGAATTATAAATAGAGGTGTGTAAAAATTAATTGGAATTGCAAAACTAAACTGAATCACGATTAAATTAGAATATTAATCTGCAGGAGAATGTTGTACTTAGTATTAAATTAGAATACATAGTCGACCAAATGAGTATCAAACCCAATTCACAAAAAAGTTGAATGGTGTTAAGGTGTATATATAGTTAGTTTTATGATAATTGGATATTAATTCATTGAAGGTTTGAATAATGTAATGTACTTGAAAAGAGTTTTGCATCAAAGTCTGTCTCTCAACATTCCCATTAAGGCATAATTTGGATCAGCACTAAATTTTCATGTATTGGATTTTAGTCTCTATTTGGTTGGTACAAAATCTTTATGGACCCCATAACCCACTTCCTACTCTCAAATGAGTTATCCTTACTTTTATTTTCTAAGATTTATTTTTAAATTTTTTGTTTTTAAGATTTTTAGCATAAAAATAAAATGTGAACATATTGGTTTTGCTTATATAAACTTACTTGAAAGGGGTTATTAAGGGTGTGTGTTTGTATTTTTTTCTTTTGGTTTTTAAAAATATTTTTATTAAAAATTATGATTTTAGTATAAAAATTAAAAAATATTCAGACAATGATTAAATTTTAAATTAAAAGGTGCTTAAAAGTTATTTTAAACCAGAAAAAAAAATCAATAAAAATATTTGAATATGGTTTGTTGAAAAAGAAAAAAAAGGGAATTGAAATTGCAATTCTCATTCCTTTTATAATATGTCCCCATTTGGTTAAGAAATGACAGTATGAGACAACCATAACTGTGCCCATATTCAACACATATGCAATGTTTAAAGTCTTTCTAGTAAAGCATTATTACTTAATATAGCATATTTCTGACTGGCAAATGGGTCAGCTTTACTTTTAAAATTATATATTATTATTATTATTATTATTGCAAGACATGTATATTTTTTGGAAATAATATAATTCCAAAGTACTTACAAGGTAGTTAGAAAAGGATATTTTCTTTTCAATAAAGAAAATATTAAAAGATATGGTAACCTTAGTATATAATAAAAAAATAACTATATATAATTAATTAATTCAATAGAATTTAATCTATGAGAAAAAAAAAGTGTCAATCTATGAAAATTCGAATTCGTGTATTATATATTATTATAATACTTGTAAACTGATAATTAATGTTTTTGAAAAAAAAGGAACAGTTAGTTAAGATCTTTTATTATATATTGTTCAATTATGTAATATTTATTTTATTTTTACATTTACATCTGCGAAAATACGTAGATAGTGACAAAATTAGAGAACTACCAAGACTAATAAGACAATATAATGATTGGAATTATTTTATTATTGTTGTTATCAAACTTCTATTGAAATAGATATTAAACCATTGGTAATTTGGTATATATTTTTATTCCACAAAATATTAGACTCTTAAACTGAGGACAATATAGAAAATTTGTGAATTAATTGATGACAACGTGAATAACATGAGACGGTAGGACATCGGATTAAACGGGTGAATGGTCAACTCAACTCGTGGGTTGATATGAATAACCCGTTAATAGATTTAACCGAAGATAATGATAATTTTATTGGTTAAACTTAAATCTTAAACTAAAACATCATAATTTATTTTTCTTTTTCCATCACATCTTACATCACGAGTTGCGACTCATGCTGTTAGCTTCACAAGTAGTTTATGGGGTTTTCTTGTGAAATGCAAAAGTATTCTTCAAAAAATGGTATGATTAAGACAATGTTTTTTTTAAGTATTTGGTTTAGAATAAGAAATTGTTAATGAAATGAGTGAAATAAGAATAGTGATGATTAGATTGGGCAGTTAATGATGCCTTCTAAGACATTAAAACATTTTGAGGAATTGAATTCTGGTATATATAGTCAAAATCAAACTCTATAGTCTATTGATTAAGCATTCTTACCTAATTCTTGTGGTAATGTTTGGATGAATTAGCATTGAAGGAAAGAAAAAGTATTCATTTTCTTCAACACCCCAATTAGGGATCAAACAACTCCAACTTTTGCATTACATAATAAAAATAAATGTGATTTTTGGAAAAAACAAAATTGGTTATGGTATTTATTAATGGAGATCATATTTATGAAATCACCCATTATCAGATTTATTGTACCTCTTTCATTTAATTGACTTGTTTATTAAATTAAATTGGGAAAAAAAATTTTCCACTAATTATTGGTAGGTTTGTTGGTGATTGATATGAATATCATTATCTATCATACAACTGAACTGAATTGGATTGGGTGTGGATTTAATATTTTGAATATCCAACCATGATTAATAAATTTATGGTTTTCTATTTCTATAATAAATTGTTTAAATTTCTGCATATTATTCTTTTAAACTTTTTCTAAAAAATGCTGATATTTAAGGACTTTACTTTGAATTTTAAAATAAATTTGATTTCAAAATTTATACGTGACAATTATTGTTACGAGTAAATTATGTATGCATAAAAACCAAAGAAAACTTTAGTTGGTAGACAGAAGTCTTTTTTTAATTAAGTAGATGCAGTGCAAAATGGAAGACAAAATGGTCAATTATGCACAACAATCATATAATTAGGTCTAATGGTTATTATTAAAACTACCTTTCAATCTTCATAATAATTAAATTGGTGGTATGATGAAATTATAAGAAGCGAATTGTCAATTTTGAGAAAAAAAATTAGTCAAGAATTGGTGGCGCCATCATTTGGAAATTATAGCGTGCAACTCTCCTTCTATTCCAAACTTAATCCTAAAAATATAGTGGCCACTTGTAATTAATGTTTTAATTTTTTAGCAACACATAATCAATTGATGGGCAAACAAAAATAATATTTGAATAGTAAACTATAATGTATAAATTAATATGCATATTTTACTTAAAAAATCTAAAAACATTTACTTCACATTCCCAAAAATGACATTTAATAAATTTAGATTTCTGAAATACGAAATTTTCTACTTTAATTGTGCTTTAAAATTTAGTGCCTAATTTCTACTTATAAATTTTTTCTTTCCTAATATTCTGATTCCTGGCATTTGTTTAGGTTGGGTTCAAAAGCAAGAAAACTATTTTCCTAAAAAAAAAAAAAAAGTGTTATTTGAAGGAGAAAAACATGTTTATAAATGTAATTAAAGAAAGGTATAAGTGGAGCATTGCGTTATTCATGTTTTGATCATTTTTAATTTTTTAATGGTTCGGTCTCACAAATAAAGTTTTTCACTTCGATTTAGCTGAATTCTAGTCAATTGGTTATAACTTCATGTCACCAACTCAGTGTTGCACCATCTCTTTTTATTCTTCCAATTTTAAATATCCATTTATGAAATTAACGTAACATTGTACTTTAATTTTCAATATAATTTGTTCGGTAAGAATAACTATTTTAGTAGCATTTAACTATTAGCCGTTGAGTAGCGACAATAACTACTAACAGTTAAATGTTAGAAGATTTACATTTTTATGTAATAGTACTCTAATTTTCGAAAGTTACATAAAATGTTATGTTATCGAACATTATAAAAAAAAAGTGTTTAACATGTTAACTAGTCAAACAACTAATCATTGTTGTTGAATATGTTCTAACTTGATTATTTATCCCTCAATTTCTTAATAAATACTCATTATTTTTTATTAATTTAAGTATTTATTTATGATTATCAAATTCATTTAACACTTAAATTTAATTAGTGAATTAAGCCGGTTATTATTTAAAAATGTTAATTTCTCTCCAATCACATTGTTTACACTTATTTTGATGTATAGAGACATGTTCTTGTCGATCACATTTTTAACACTTATTTAATGTATAGAAAAATGTTATACTTTATTGTGTAGCCTAAAACATAATTTGGTTTTCTTCATATTCAAAATTTATTATTTAAAAAATTATTTTTTGATACATAAACATTACGGTTTTCAATTTTTTTCTTCCATTTCTCATACTTTTGATAAAATGGACAAAAAAATAATAATAATTTAGACGGTCACATATTAAAATGTATCATTACAAGAAAACGTTTATTGGGTTTTTTTTATATATATTTTATTCTCATTATTGGATTTCGTTTACAACGAATTTTATATTTTAAACTAATAATTCTAATCAAAATTTTTTATCTCCGCCATTTTCAAATCTTAGGATACAGCAATTGCAATGCGAATGTTGTTAAATCGATTGGTAAAAAACAAAAAAATGTTGTGAAATCCAACATGAAATTCTATTTTGATAAAATGTAATTAAAAATCATTTAAATATTACAATTTCAGATTGCAAAATTAGCTTTATTGAACAACATAGTGGAACAAAATACTAAATGTAATATTTTTCCATAAATTGGCAATATATGAAAAATAATAATCTAATTGAAAATAAAGTAATTTTTTCTCAAAAAAAAAAATCAAGTAAATTACTTTATTTTTAAAATGCATATAAAATCTTGCTAGTCTTATAAGTTCCCATGAAAATTTTAAGTAGTCTTGTTTAAAAAAAAAAAAATCATAGCTTAAAGAGCGTTAATGTTTTAATTAAACCCAAAGTTGCTAATATCTTACTGATTATACAAATAAAAAAAAGACGTGGAATGTTCTCTTGAAATGAATAAATAAAGATTAAAGTTAGGTTGCAATATCAATCACAATGCTTGAATTGAATTAAAGCACATTCATTGAACTCAACTTGAAATTGAAACCAATATTCTCGTGAAAAGATAATAAATAGTGAGATAATTTCATCTCAAATCCCCATATACATATACTACACAACAAATAATATGATCTCCTTTCCGTTCCAACTTGCTCTAAAATAAAAACCTACCCATTTCATTTGGTCATAATATTTGTATTTTAAAGAAACTATGCAGGCAGAAAATACATAAACCCTATCTAGGCTTCACATTGTGTCAAGAAAAGAAGAAAGAGACAAAACAAAGTACAGATTAGATCAGAGATAAAAAGAAAAGAAAATAAAAGGAAAAAAGAAGAAACAGAAGAGGGTTGAAGAAGGTATTTGGATAAAGAAAGCATCTGTTTTACTGTCTGAAAAGAAAACTGGCAACCACAACCCTAGCCACGTTCTTTACTGTCATACGCTTTATCCAAATCAAGAAGCCTAAACGCTAAGCATTCAACAATGGTGCAACTGTAGCTTCTGCTTCTGTTTTCTTCTGCACTACTACAGGAATCCCCTCTTCCTCTTCTGGCTACCTATTGTCAATTTTTCAAACTTCAAAGCAATAACCCACTGTGTAATATTATTGATTTTGACTCCTCCCATTAATACTACGTCAGACCCAGTTCTTTCTTCTTCTTTTTTCCAGTTCAATAATGATGTTTCCATTTCTTAATTTGATAATTAATTGGCTAAATTAAAATAAATAATCTCTCATTTTTCTTAAGGGGAAACTACACTGTCTTTCTGAGCTAAAATCACTGCTACTGCATTACATCAACATAATAAAGATAAAATTAAATTAAACAAAGTGATTATGATGATCATTAAAATAAAAGGAAAACACCTAATTACCCAGAGTTTTTGAAGGGGAGCAAAAAAGATACTCTGAAAATTCACAGCAGCAGTAGCCTTAATAAGGCGGTGGAGGCGGTGGCGCCCTTGCAGTGGGCGCCCAAATAACATCCGAAGGTAAATGACTGTACATAACCATTCCACTCGAATCTCCAGCACCACCTCCTTGAGTGTGTCCGCTCTCTCCTCCGCCACCAGATACAGCCGGAGAGTTCGTTTCCCCACCTCCGCCAGAACCGGATGTTCGAACTTCTTCGTCGAGCGGTAATCGGTGATGACTCGGATTATTAAACGTCGTCGCCACAACATAAACCGTGCCAGCGGCGACCAAACTCCCAGCAACTAAACCGCCAACGATCTGACCTTGAGGACCCGCGAGAGAAATAGTGAAAGTATTGGGAACTGGATACGACACCGTTTGAGGTAAAAACGTAGCGGAGACGGATAAAATATCAAATCTGCCGTGAAAAGTAATCGTAGAACCGGGAGTGGTGGACGGTTGACGGAGAGTAACATTGGCGACCGTTCCGGATCCTGTAAGAACACAGATTCCAATATTCTTACGGCGACAAAAGCGAGAAATAGCTTCGACGACGTCGCTTCCACCAGGAACTTCTAAAATGTAAGGATTCATAGCAGGTTCAGGATCACGAGTAATAATAACAGGCGGTTTAGGTTTATTCTTAGAACCAGGCGGTCTACCTCTAGGGCGGCGAACGACTTCAATAGTAGCACCATCGGTGTTAGCGCTACTATTTGGCTCAGTCTGTTTCTGTTTCTGGTTAGGAGTAATAGCAGCGGCGGCGGGGGAAGCGGTGGTTACAGCAGCGACACCAGTACTTCGAGTATCATCGTCTTCGGAATCGCGAGAAAGCGGAAAGTGCTGAGAAAAAGGAAGGTGGTGGTGGTGGTGGTGAGGGTGGAGCTTAGAGAACATAGTGAGGGAGTTTTCATGCTTGGGTTGATGGTGATGATGTTGAGGTTCTACATATTCGCCTTTCATATTTTTTAGATAATAATAAGTATTTTATTATATATATATAGATATATATGATTGGTTGGATTAGGATATTATTTTTGTTTGGAGGGTTATAATAAAAAAAAAAAAAAGAAAAAAGAAAAGAAGGGAGAAGAAGAAGAGGGAGAAGAGAAGAGTAAATGGAGTTGTATTATAAGAGGAGAGGTGTAAATAAAAGGGAAAGGGGGGGGGGGGGGGAAGGGTGGGGGTGTGGGTGGGTGAGCTTGGAAATCAAGTAAAGACTAATATCGCCGCTGGTTAAAGTGGGCTCCATTTAGCTAAAAGCTACAGACACACATTACACCGCCTTTCACTTACCCTTTTACTTTTGGTTTTCATTTTCGGCTAATTAGTTTCAAATCCTTACTTTCTTTTCTTTCCTAATTTAAAATATTCATTCCATACAATCTCACATTTGTTTTTTCGTAAACAATCTAATAATTGATTCTATGATAGTGAACAATTTACAAAATTAATTAATACATTTTTTATAATCAAAATTTGATATTATCAAAATATTTTAAGGTTAAACAAAATGTGAATTTATAATTTATTACATAAAGTAACATTATTTTTCCAAGGAAAATATACATTATTTTAAATTTTAAATCGGAGGGAGTATATGAATATGAATTTTTGCTTTATGAATTTTTACTAAAGTAAAATTACACCATTCAACCTTTATAAATTAATAACGTTAATATTATAAAGTCTTATTAATTTAGTATATTAATTTATCGCGTAAATTAATAAATTATTAATTTATAGAGTTTACGGTTTATATTTTTACAATGTTAATACTGACTAGATAGATATATGTGAACACTAATTTATATATACTAAGTATTAAACATGCATATTAATTAATTTCATATATTTTCATTGATAAATTTTCAGTATTTTATACATATCTCAATAAAATGTATAAATTCACTCAAATATTAATCTAGTTACATGTATTAACGTTAACTAAGTTACTATATAAAGAAATGTACTATACAACTCTACTGATTAAAAGAAAAAAAGGCTTTTCATCTCAAATTATAAAAAAAATCAAACATGACAGATGATATGTATAGAGAATTATGTGAGTACAAACAACAAAGTTCAACATGCATTAAAAAATAATTGTAACAATGGGTATCAAAGAAGTTTAATTTGTAATTGAGTCCAGCTATAATATGAAAACTGTACATCAAAATTTTTTAATGCTCTAAGAAAAGTTAGAGATGATATTTAAAATGCTATTAATTTTAACAAGAAACAAATAATATTATATTCATATTTTCAGAAATTTAATTAATTTAGTTATGAATTATGTATGAATTTGTTTTTATTATGTTATAAATTTCGCGGATAAAATTATTATTTGACGGTGGAGCCAGTTTTTAAATCTTGTCAAAATGTTTGAAATTTCAGTATTTGGTTGGCCATTGTGAGAATAATTGAGTATGGAACTGAATTCACGAGGGGAAGTCCTCTACCAGAGAGTACAAGGACATGGTTTTAGTTAGATCATTCCGAGAACTAAAAAAACTGATCCATTTAAAAGAAAAATGTAAAAACAATATGAAATTGTTTATTGATCATTTGAAGTGTATCCTCCAAATATTGGCGTTTAACATCGTAGATGTGTTTTGAAGGTTGGGCTGTGGGTATAGTTATGGGTAAGGGGTGGAAGAAGAAAAGGGAAGGGAAGAGGGGCATATGCCGACCGAGTTGATTGACAAAGACGCATTTGATTTGATGTGAGCATCTTTTGGGTTATGGGGGCATGCTCTGCTCTTTCTCTATCTTCATTTTTATGGGCTCTAATAAAATTCACAACCACTTACTTTCAGTATAACATTTCATACCCATTATTATTATTTTTCAAGAAGGAGTCTTTTTGATTCCAAAAAGAAACATTCTTGTTCAAATTTTGAGTTTTTCTAACAACGTTTTGCATAAATTTAAATTGAAACTACCTGCATTTTGATTTTTTCATATATACAAATAAGTAAGGAGAAAATGAAAATTAACAAAGTGAGACAAAGGGTTGATGTTGATCTACCTTTTTCCCAAATTTAAACAGACCAAATGTGTAAAGCAAAAATAAATATCACAGTGGACCCGCATGTATCCTATAACTTCACTCCATTTCTTCCACTTGCAAAGTTGCATCCTTTTCTTTTTCCCCTCGAATAATTACCATTTTTAATACCCAATCTATTTACCTAAATAGCATGAGGAGTCTTGTTGTGTATAACAAAATTAATTTTAAAAATGAGTGACTATAATATTCACTTAAGTAAATATTTGATCTTTAAAACTTATTAATTTAGTGTATGTAAATATTTTCGTTAGGAACATTAGTTGGTGGACCAAAAAAATATATATACTTAAGAAATATATATATTTGCAGATAAAAATGAAAACTTTGTATGAGACCGAATTAATATGGAATAAACGTGATGAAGAAGATGGGAGCAAGTGTAAGAAATAAATAGTAATACTTAATTAACAAGCATGAGGCGATCCTTTTTCAATGTTTAAAGCAAAAAGATAAATTAAAAAATAAAAATTAGGAAATAGGTTGACAGCAAAAGGCGAAAGTGAAGTATATGTGCATGACATGAAATTAGCAAAAAATTACATTTTAAAAACTTAGATGCCACGATAAGTAAAGCCAAGTCTCCCCAAAATCAACTTCAACTTACGTTCTTCTTTGCTCCAATTTTTTGTATATATGGTCCCATTTTAATCAACATCACTTTTAAGGTATCAACCTCAAATTATAGAATCATTTTTTTTAAGAAAAAAATATTAATCTTAAACTCAATGTTATGAAGTTAATTCTACCAAAATTATTCATTAAAATTCAAAAATTCCCTTTATTTGAAACTTAAATTTTAATACTCGATTACGTGGCCTTCTTCTGCTTGGTTAAAACAAATTGTTTTCAATTTTTTTTTTTTTAATATCTGCTAACTAATCATGTTATGATAAAAATATTTCTTTATTAAAAAAACACACATTATTTGTATTAATAATTTGGATATTTTTGAATAGTAGCAAAACTCTGTGATGCATGCTTTTCTTATTATGACGACAATCACTTGCATGCGTAGCTTCTCAAAGAGGAATTAATAAAATTAAACTTTGCTTTGAACAAACAAAAATTTAATGTACTAACAAATTATAGTTTTTATAGTACAATTATTGAGATGTGGGTAAGATTGTAAAATCAAATAGTCAAAGAAGAAAAATTAAAATACTGCTGCTTAATAAATGCTAGAAGTCTTCTACATTCTCTCCCTCAATCGGATACTGAGACTGCGGAAAAAGTCCAAATTGGCGGGTAAGAAATATATGTAATTGCGGACAAAGAGTTCGTTTTCAAACATCATTTGAGTTGGTTCTTTAAATCTCCATCATGGAAAATATTTGAAGTGAAGATATGTAATAAGAGATTCTCAAAAGAAATCTTAAAATTTACGTAAGAACTTGTACTTAGTGTCTTCTTACTATTTTCAAATCAACAATAATAAAGTAAGATCATTTACTCCTAAGCAATGAGCAGTAAAAAGTGAAAGAAAGGGAAGCATTTGATTATTTGGGATTAGGAATCACTTTTACCCATTTCAGTAGGAAAGCAAAAGTAAAGCAGTCATTTATTTTGTTATGACCACGTTTCCTTGGTAACTATTAGTTAATGATCATCACAGCTTGCACTTTGAGAAGCATTTGGTTAAATATAGTTATGTGCAAAATCAGTTGGGTTTCCATTTCTTTAGTTCCCCTTCTCAAGTTTCAATTTTGGGGTTTTGGTTCCGTTTCCATTTCTCTAGTTTTCCTTCTCCAGTTCCAATTTTAAATATAAAAAATAAGTTATCATAATAAATAAATGATTACATATAAAACTATAAAATATTTTATATAATTAATTATCAAATGTAATTAATAAAATATACAATATACTTTTAATATTTTTGAAACCTCTTCCTAAAAAGATTGTGTTTGAAATTAAATTATTTTTATTCTGTTTAATTCTCATTAAAAATCCAAGCTTGAACCATTTTTAAGTATTTTGGTTTTGAGTTCCGATTTTCGATCTTGATAATAGCAATTTTTTGTCAATTCTTTGTCTAATGCGAACAGTTTTGTACTCAAATTTGGTTCGAAGTTCCCTAAAACCAAAATAACTTAATTTTAAAAAAAATTAGTGAAAAAAAAAGCCCTAAAGTGATTCTAAACTGTATTAATGTTTACTAGTAGGAGAACAAGAAGAATTAGGAGAGACACAAAATACGCAAATCCCAACAAAAATCTTACCTTGAACATGTTTTTCTTCATCTTCCAAAAGCCTCACTCAAATCCTGGATGTCATTGATGATGTTGTTTCTTAAGTTATACATGAATCAAATCATAATTATTCCTCAACACTTTTGACATTAGTAGCATAACAATCTTAAAGCATCTCCAATGTTAATGTGAATTGTAATTGATTGCAAATTAAAATGTAAGTGTGAAAGATTACATGGCTGAACGTTTAGTTAATGAAGTTCATGTTCAAACTCTTCATTGCACCGTCTTTAATTCTCTATTTTCTTTTCTTTTTTCTAGACTCACAATTTAAAGTACATTGTTAATTATATATTTTCAAGTATATATAAATAGATGATTTATTAAACAAAGCCAATAAATGAAAGTAATTCACTCTGATAATGCACATGTTTTTGTAGCATATGGAAAGAAAGTTGGCATTCATTATTTAGACAAATAATAATATGAATATGGAAGATGAAGGTTTGGAGTCCTATCTAAAATTCCCAAGTTTTCTCCATACAAACATTTCATATTCAAGGAAGAAGAAAATGTTAAACCCCTAAACAAAATAAGAACTTCAAATCCAACAAATCAAATAAATAAAAATAAAATAAAAGGTTTTTCTATATATTTAAATGCCCAAATTGAACTCAATGTTTCTTGCTTCTCATTTGATTTAGCCAAGTCAATTGCGCCTAATGGCCAAATTGCTTCCATATACACTGAACAATCTTTTAGTTGAACAAAGTTAAACTTTAGGAATTTATTAGTAACTTTTGCAAAAGTAAGAAAAATTCTTAATATCATACAAATCTAAGGGATGGAATAGAGTATTTTACTCTAAACTAAATATTAGCAATAGCATGTTAATGATTATACATTAATAATTATTGCGATTATTTTGTCAAAGTTGCTTATAAGTAGTTTTAACTTTTTTTTTTATTTGACAATGTGGAAGTTTTAACTTATCAAACCCTAATAAAAACTTGTGATTTTACCTTGTAATATTTCGTGAACAAGAATCAAGTTTGATTGGGACAGCATTGAAAATTAATTGCTAGCATACAGACAATTATGTTTCAAATGATGTTCTTTTCAATTGTAGTGTCCCCATATTAAATTAACATAATATCTATGGTAGGGTCTTTATTTATTTATTTATTTTTTTTTTTTTTTTTGAGAATATTCAACAATTCTAATTTAGTAGTAAAATAGTTGAATCAAAGGACAAGAAGGAAAAAAAAAATTATAACTGTAAAAAGGATAGCGTAGATTGACCGTAGTAGTAGTATGGTACAAATAAATCCAAAGAAAAGAAGCAAGTTGCAGCCTCTAGATGCCTTTAGATAGCGAAACTTTAAATGCTAATGGGACCAATTGTTTTTGACCTTTTAGGATGATTTTGGAATTGTTTATAATATCCATAGACTGTTGAATATGATTATTAAAAAAAAAATTAAGTCCAATCCAAACAACTGATAATATTATAATATGTCTCCATTAAACACAAGGAAAGGAATGAATTGGAGTGCTTTGAATACCTCACAAAACGACAGAAAATACTAGTAAATCGTTTTGGGGAAAGTTCTAATTTTAAAAAATTTATTGGAAGACCAAATAAATAGAGGTGCAGACTGCATAGCTAGCAGTGCTGCCTGGCCTGTAAAGTTTGATAATTTAGTTTTAAAAAAGCAGTGAACTGGAAAGATTGAAAAGGTCATTTTATGTAATTAATTGAACAGTGAGCAATTTTCTATAAAAATATAATTAAGTGTCCATATCAAATGATACATGTATAGGTTTGCCAAAAAAAAAAAAAGAAAAAACAGGATCATTCAAAGTGACATTTCAAACATATTTAAATATCACACATGCATAAAGTCTAACTACAAAAAGCCAACACACATACATTTGTTCTGTTCACGCTATAAAAGTTATGTAATCAAATCCAACTTATTTCTCCAGTTTCAGCAAAAGCAAGAGAAGGATCCAACCCTTGATGAAACAAAACAGATCCCTTCTTATTTAAAAAACAAAAATTCATTTGAAGCTCTTGGATTAATATGCATTTCATTTTCCCATTATTTGAAAAAAAAAAAAACACAATAATTACAGTAACAAACTAGCATCAGACGTTAGTTAAGCTACATGCCTATCAATTATCCAATCTAACAGGATACAGATGTCACAGGTCAGGAGCACAACATTACATACCCCGTGAGTTAGATGTAGTAGCTGGCACGCACGTTTGACGAATCTGAAATATTTATCAGAATGCAATGCATATTTTCTTTCTTTCTTTCTTTTTTTTTTTTTTAACAAAAAATGGTGGTGGAAAGTCAGTAAAACACAGCAACTAGTACGAGTGATGTCCATTTTAAAGATGCCTATAATACAGTAACAAGTGAAAAGGAGTGCGGTGCGGATGCCTGTTTAAGCTTTAAAGTCCTGAAGGTCGGTGCATGAGCATTACCTTTTTCTACATTTTCAAAACCACGGGCTGCTTTATTCATGTAGAAGTTCACAGTTTCTTTAGATCATCAAATTTAGCAAAATCACATTCTAACACTTCGAAAAAAGAGTCCTCAAATCTGAATGAATGGTATGACAAAGAAACCAATGATACAAAGGCTCATCTACTGTAAAGATCAATCAATAAAATCCGCGAAAACAAAACATTAACATTACAAAGTAAGGAAACGATGTTCGAAAAGGTAGATTGGAAACTCTACCATCTCATAATCGAGCAACGTAGGAATTGGCTTGAGTCACGTATCTCACCCATCTATATGGATTAGTATTAGATTTCTTTGCTATCTGTAAGTATTTCACCTGCATTAAAAATACAATAAACCATGAAAAAGGATCAGATCAGACGTCTTCGAAGCCACACAAACGAGTTACAACAACAAGTTGAAGTATGCACTAAGCTTTAACTGATATGCAGTACATACAAATTATTTTCAACAAGAGATGAGCATAAACTTAGAAGCATGCCTTTTACATTACAGCAAGGAGATGACATGCACGCAATCAACAGTAGCCCCACGCCCAACCGTTATTATTACCACTACAGTTCTTGTGCTGGAAGGAGGATTATTGTAGATACTGGGTGGTCCTTTCTCATATTCCTCGCCATTTAGTGTAGTTCAACCCAAATAGTGGTCCTAGCCCATTTTAAAAGGGCTTCCTTGCAGTCATTCCTTTGCTATATGGTTGTTTCAAATTTCTTTGCTTTTGCAGGAGGTCTACTCAGCAATTTTCTTTCAGAGAAGGTTATCTTTCCATTGTATTTTGATTTCAGTTTTTAAGTATTTTAGATGTAAGAAGCAAGGCTTCCTCAACACTTCTACTTTACGGAGTGTTTCAGTAAATGTTGTAAAAGAAATGGCCAAGACTCAAGCAATCCATCCCAATTAACACAGAAAATGACAACAAATTAAAATATTGGCTACAAAAACAATGCAATGGGTTCCTATGCACCAACTTCAATGGTTTAACAGCTATTGCCTGTGTATATATTTAATTACCAAAAGACGTTTCTAGGATTGCAAGGGGAAGTTATTAGCTCACCTGAAGCCTCGAAGCATTGTACATTGGTATTGTGAATGTCATGCTAACTGGTCCAGCTTCCTTGGTAATATTCCCTGTACCACCCAATAAATACTTCTGATTAAGTAACAAATGAATTGAAAACATCATAACTTGAAGCACAACCTCATTACAAGAATGATAATTCATACCATGTAACTCTTGAGCAAATGTCAGTTTTGCACGTAAAGTATGTTCAGATCCACCAACAATCTGTTGTACATTCCATGGGTTAGTTAAAATTACTTCGCAAGACCATGATAAAACTGAACTGAAAGATAATCTCTGAGGAACTGCAACACATATAAAAAATCCAAACCTTCTTTAATCCCCATTCAAGTCTCTTATTTGCTTCCTTGAAATCAGTTGTCTGCCCAACTGCTCCAGGTTCTAAATCAAAAGTAGCTCTGGAAAAGATTGGCATAATCATTGTTCAGAAAATATTCGTGTAAATAAAAAGTCAAGCATGAGTATTATCCATCCGGGTTTGAATATTCTAAATGTGAGAAACCATAGTTTCCTATATATTCCCTGACGCAGCAAGATAAGCGTCGAAACAAGAATTATGTATTAATAATTCTTAATCAGCTTCTAAGACAGAAACTTAGGAAAACTCTCAATACATTGAATAAAAGATGACAAAGTTTGATGATCTAAAACAAAGAAACTTAGGGCTATTCATAACCATCAAATCCTAACATAAAAGGAATCCTAAATTAAGTAAGAATCATAATTTAAACCTACAAAATAAATAAAACTCCTAAATAAAATCTAAATATAAAATTCTTATCAAACTAGGAAAATGAATCTAATCCTTATGAAACTAGGAAAAGAAAATAACTCTTAGCTATGGAATTAATCCTTATGAAACTAGGAAAAGGAATTAACCCTTAGGTGCCACATGCTCCACATCATTCCCCAACAATGAATTGCAAAACCAAGTTGCCGATACTTTTCCTATAAACAAACCAAATTCTGTTATCTGTTGAAATACTTGAGTGGATATTGTGCCATCATTTCCATCAAGATTCATACATCCAGAAATTTTCCAACTGTTTGACATTCTACTTATACCTACCATGCACATGAATTCTCGCAGCTTACAACTAATGAGGTCAGAAACAGAACAAACTAGGCTTCTCAAGCCACAATGACATAATATAGTTTTGCAGAATTGCAAGATTAGTCTATAAGTCCAAGAAGATGTAGATCAGAGGATTCAACATCAGTGCGTTGCCAAATAAGAAGCTATAGAAAGCATACCTAGTAGTATATTTTGGCAATGGCATCTGTATATGAATTGTGTTTGAAGTAATACTTGAAGGAAACTCAGCCGATATTTTAAGAATCACCTCAGCCTGCATGCACCGCCGAATAAGAGAAAATTGGCATCAGTATAATAGACGCATAAAAATAATGGCCAGCAGCATAACTTAAATCTATGTCTAAAAATCAACACTTCTTATGCAATCTTTGGTATAATTTTCCATCGCCAAGACAAGTTGTAATGTCGCAAAGTTCCTTTGATGTTTTGTTATTGTTATCATCCAGCAAATTTACCATAAGGAAAGAAGTATTCACCTTAAGGGATCCAGCTTCCTCAATCAAAGTATTAATGCGGAATGGAGGTTTGAATTCTTGGGTCATACGATAGTTCATGACAGGAAATTCACCATCTGGAGGTACCTGATGAGCATGAGATGAACTTTATAAGGAGCAAGAAGTCTATTCAAAAGACCAGATTTTCAAGCTTATATTGTTTTATTCACTTACCAGAGCCAAAGTTCTATCCAGATCAAAACTGTCAAGCCTTACAGATTCATGGAAATTACAATCATCAAGGACAACAGCACCTGACCCAGTTGAACTCCTGTAATCTGCAGGAAGCAGCGACAGTTGAGAGAGTGAGAGAGAGAGAGAGAGAGAGAGAGAGAGAAGAAGATACAGTAAAACGCTAATGTGTAGTTAGTTGACACATTATAATAGTAAATTTGACACATACCATAAACTGATCTCCCAGAACCTCTTCCTATGCTCAGGTCTTCATTAAGGGCTAACCGAATTTCAGGATTTCCAGTGAGATAGCTCTTCATTTGAATGGTGCCATCAATTTCAGATGTTAATATATAACCCTGTGTTAAGAAATTGGAAAGAAAATTAACTAAAAATGCAATAAAGACAGAAACCAGTTTATCTAATTAAAAAATCTTCTGACAAAAAAGCAATAAAGACAGAAACCAATTCATCTAACTAAAAAATCTTCCAACAAACATAACTATACTTCCAGTTCAGCGACAAGTGATGTCATTAACTGATGAACATGAGATCCTACTGCAGAAAAACCTAATGCAACTTACTAATTTTTTATGTTATGCACACAGTGAAGGGGAAAAGCAAAACTACACATGGTGACAAGGTTACAGCAAAAACCAAATGAAGCAGATAGAATATAATACAAGCCTATGATGCAATTTTATCAATGATCTCTATTTTTATTTTTGTCCGCATATCTGCTTGCCCTTATCATTTCAAATAAGCTGTAGCTCTGCCTATGATTAGAACTAAATATCACCCTTATTCAATAAATTGAGACCACTCACACTGGAGCTGAATGTGACACTGATTTTCTCAATTATATCCACGAATATTTCTTCCCTCTTCCGACCTCCAGGCTCATTGGCCACAACAGATTTTGTCACAGCTGTACCCGGCATCCTTTTGGTCCCTTGCTGCATTCATTTTCAAGTTCTAAGAGTAAATTATAACTAGATGCTGTGCATAATCAACATAAGGAGTTGTGCTGCTATCTGAGTATTTATTTGACATTAAACAGATCAAATCATACCATAAACATAGCAGCAGGGTTCAGAGGTTGCAAACGGCCAGCATCAACTACAATTGGCTCGTTAAATACGTAGGACTTCAACAATTCAGTGGATGTTGTTTGTACATAACCAAAATCCTGGAGCAAGGATGACACAAATTTATTAATCATATAAACATCCCAAATAGTTCTGCACATCCTAGAAACACATCAAAATTTGTTTCAAGTCTATTACGATTAATATTGGCAAAAAGCATCTATTACATCCCACCTAAAGTTCATATGCACTAACATAAGAAACATGATGCAGTAACAACAAATAAAAAAGTCAAATCAAATCATATGGAATATATAATTGAACTGCATATGAGTAAGAAAATGTCACATACAATTAAGCAGCAGAAACCAGTCTTCAACTTTGATGGCACACTAGATGCATATATAATATATAATTAATAAAGTCAAAATCAAGAACGAAGAGCTAAAGAACAAATCCAGGAACAGAAGTATAATAATGTACACTAGACTTGAATTTAATAAATAATTAAATCTAACTGCTGGAGAGCAAAGAATGTGACAAGCGTTCATACATTCTTCTGAAAAATGTCACGAATGAGGATACAAAGCAAGGAGAAAACTTACTATCACTTCGTCAAGTGAAAGCGGCAAGTGTTCATATATTCTTCTGAAAAATGCAACAAATGATAAAACTTACTATCACTTCGTCGAGCAATTCATAGACAAGCACAAAATTTTTCCGTAGAGAATCTTCATTGAGAATGCCAAGGTAGTCCTTGATGACACGAGCAATCCTTTGCAAGAGTTCCAGCACCAGAGAAGGTGACACATTAACTCTTGTTGTTGCAACAAATAATAATCCAACAACCTTTACATGAAAGTAGTTCACCCCATCCACATTCTAAGAATAATATATGAAAGGAAATTAGCATACTGAACATAGCTGAGTTATTGGTTACTACAAACTAAGAAAATATGATTAATGTCAAAAATAGCTAAAAGTATAAGAAACATAGAAAACAATAGAACTGATAATAACATCATGACTACCAAATACGGACTTTTTGGAATGGTACGGTACCCAACTCAAATGCATAATCATTGAAAACAAATGCTCTGAAGTCTGCATAACTCATCAAGAACCCATAAAATCAACATGCTTAAATTTTATACTTGATGCATCCCACATTTCACTTAAAAGCTATTACAAACTGTTCTGAAAATAAAAAAGAAAGCCCTTGTACTGATTAACACAAATTCTCCAGTAGAGGAAGACTAAGCTTATGAATAGGAGCAGTTGGGATATCTCACATAAAAGACAACGGTAATATATATATAACAACAAGCATAAGATCTGTTCATAAATTAACAAACAGACTAACACCTTCATACTGTAAACGGATATGAAAGGTAAACAGATCAACATTATTCAGAAACATAATACCTACAAAGACAGGAGGCGCCTCTTCATCACCATCCTCCTTCCAGAACTTCACTTTACGGAAGAATATCTCGGCACTTCCTTTAGCTACTTCACCGCGATCTGCAAAAAGCAATTTAATTCAACACATCAATATCAAAACGATGCGCAATCCAATCTCAAAGCCTTCACAACCTCCCCTCATTATTCAATTAATTCCTAAAACAAAACCTAACTGATCGACCAGTGAGATGCTATGATCAAAGTGAAGTATTTTAGATCAGAAGTGAATTTTTAAACAAGAGGAAATAGCTGCTGGATCTATTGCATTTCAATTGAAAATTCGAACCAGCTATGAATGTAAACAAATTAGATTCATAAAATTTGGAAGAAAATAAACAAAGGCTATATAAGATTAGATCCATCATCAGATAGAGAAAGAGAAAACTTACAGTCGCGAAAGACAATATTATCGCCTCGCTGTGATAGAACAAAGAACTGAGAGATCATGATTTCTAGCTTGTTCTTCTTCTTCCAATACCTCAAGGTTTACTTATCACAGTGGAAAAAACTAAGCTCCGGTTATCTCATATCCCCATCTTGGCGATCTGCTCTTATTGATTTTGAGCGCTCGACAAAGTCCCTAGTAGTTTGTAAACTGAAACGACGACGACGACTAGTATTTAATCTAAACGCAATGTCGTTCCGCCGCTCCCCTAGTTGAGGAATGGTGTACCAATTACCAGTGACTGAAATGTATAAATTGCCGGGAAATAGTATTAAAATAGCAATTTCTTAAAGTTTCAAATATTATGTGAATAGTACTCTTTAGTACATACAGTGGTGTATATATAAATAGGAACTCATTCATATATAAATAGGAACTCAAGCTCATATCAAAGCATGGTTAATAAAATGAGTTGAGTTTGAATTTTATTCATGAGTTTCCAAACTCATGAACTACACAAAGATTCTTTTTGAACAAGTTTGGTAATTGACTAATTTATAATATTCACAAACTAAAAAAAAAATTAACTTATGTATGCAAATCCACACTATTTTGCAAAACTAATGAGATTATAAACTAAGTTTCAAATGAGCTCTCGAGCAAAGTTTGTAACAAGCTCAAGAACCAAACTTCGAAAAAACTCAAGCTGAACTCAAACATCATCAAATATATATAACCCGAGCTTCAAACTAACATTGTTCGACTCAGCTCATTTATTATCAGGCCAACTATTTATGAGAAACAACCAGTTCTAGTAAATATTTTAAAATTAATTTTAAGAATATAAGTACATTATAAATAATAAGCCAATAATCACTAATTTCTGTAAACTAACTTGTATGTTTGTGCTTTTTCAGCTATAGGTATGGGTTACACATAGTGATGATTTCATATAAGACTGTGGATCTTAAACATACTACTTATCTTAATTTGGTAGTTATAACTATTTTACTATTATTATGCAAAATGCTATTTATCTAATCATGCAAAAATCTTATTTAATGACGAAGTCAAAAATGTTCCATGGTTAAAATATATGATTAGTGACCTTAAGGGAAAATAATCTTTTATCTTTATTGATGAAAGGAAAGCCAAAGTTAAGGTAATGAAAATGATGTTCATGAATAGTAAATTAAAGGTTTGTGTTTTGATACAACAGTTTTTTGTTTAACCATTAGTGCAATAGTATTTACTAAAAGATTATAAAACGACGAAGATATTAATGTTTTACCAATTTACAATTCAATCAAGCTACTATTGTATTGATTTGATTATGAAGTACTAAGCTTGATGGATTAAAAGCTTTAAAACAATTTTTGTTAAATTAGGTTAATGCTTGGATTAAAAGATTTAAAACAATGTTTCATGAGAAGTTAAACATGTACTCTTTTTTATTTAAAACAAAGCATTACAAATTTTAGGAAAAAAATTATTTTGAAGGGATATATGGCTTTAGATATTTGCATTTGTATGGATTATCTTTCTAGTTCTAACTTGGAATATGGCCAACCTTATGGTTCATCCACTCCGATTCCTAGCTCTATAATGTATACAACTCCTTAAACTTTTCTAATCCCGAGCCTTCTTACATCAATTATAGAATTCAAAACCCTCAAAGTCTTTGTCAAAGGTCGAAAAAAGAAGCCAATCAAAATTTTAATCTGCACCCCATCTCTTCATGCCTCTCCCTCTTCAAATGTGGTTAATCCCCTTTATATCCTTTCTTCACTAAAAGAACTCTTTCCAAGAGAAATAGGTTTCTGTCAAAATTGCATGCTCCACTCTCTCCCCTCCTCTCTATCTCTCTCTCTCTTCCATCTCCACTTCCCCCTAGCCCATCCTCCCATTTGAGAGCGGATAATCCCCTTTATTCTGAACCTGAATTTGATACCAATCCCCGTTTAAGAGTAATGATGAAATTGTTAAAACCAACAGAATTTAAGATTTGGGAAAGAAATTGAGACTTTGTTATGATAGACCGGATTTATAGCAAAAGTCAATTCAGAACCAAATTAGAATATCAATAGCATTAGCAATTTCAGAATCCCATGGCAGCTCGAGTGTTCTTTTATGATCACTTTTAAATTTTACATGTTATGTTTCTTTTTTCTGTTGGTTTCAATGATGTTGAATTTGATTTTCCTTTTTTATTTTTCAAAGAATTGTGTCTATATGTTAAATTTTTTTTTTTTTATAATCTGTAGCACTTTTATCAAATTTATAATAATAACTTAATTTTGCCGTAAAAGAAATGTAAATAATTCAAAACATCCTTGTTTCTATAAACAAGACAGGGACAACTTTACATTGGCATAATACGAAGACAAGCTATTAATTATTCCTATTCCTGCAAGCTATTAGTTATTGCTGTTTTTGCAACGGATAAAAGTGAGGTTATAATAGTTTCCTGTGACTCCTTTCAAGTTTGCGAACTTTAAAATGAAATTTCACCTACGTGTAATGTTAAATCCCTTGCATTTAAATTATTGGAGAAAATTGAGTGGAGAGAGTTGACTCTTAATTAGCCTCTGAAGTACTCAAATCCGTATCAATCCGCACTCATACTTAACATTTGAAAACCGGGTGAATTTTAAAAAAAAATCCCAGGCATACACATTTTTTATTATACAGAAAAAAGACGAAAAGGATGAAAACTATGAAATTTGTTTGTGATTTCCAGTGGGTGACTGTTGTTTGTCATAGAATCTATACATAATGTTTATAAGGGAATATTACATTACACTTACAGGGTCAAAGATCATAGAATCAATATGCAGAAAATGCAGGGTCAGAATACAATTTGTGTAAACAGTAAAAGAATGCAAAGAAATTCAGCACCAGAACTGTGTATCTTTTATTGGGAAAGGGGTATCTTGGCCAACAGTAATTCCTTTGAAATCAAGAGTCCATTTCTCAAATGTACAGTTCAAGAAATCATAGTACCCTCCATGAACTAATAGCTTCTCTTTCCTCACCCTCTCTTCAATCCATGGATATGTTAACAAGTTCAACAATGAACGATTGATAGATTCCTGTAATTGCAAATTAGAAATTCAAATTCCAATGAGACCAAATTATGGTTTTCTTAGTAATTAAAAATAACACAAGTAGTACATTTTCTTCATTGGAACTGCAATCATTTTAGCAGAGAATCTTGGAATCAAGTCCTATCATGATAAAGTGGGATTCAAATTGAATTCTCAGGTATTAAAAACAGACTTGTCTTGGAAATGCAATTATTTTGAGCAGAGAATCTTGGAGAATGATGTCATATCATGATAAAAGTGGGCTAGTTAGGTATGGAGAACAAACCTTCTCACAGTATTTACATTGTTGTTCAAAGCTAAGGTCTTTAGCATGTGCCTTTGCTCTTAACTTGGCATTTTTTGCAGTAGCAACCCATCTCTCAACAAAGCTGCAAGAAATGGATAAAGTCCAACATTTTTAATATGGGAATTCCAAAAAAGCATGTAAAGAATAAGAGGAACAAAAAGGTTATGAAATTAAAACCTGGGATTCTTGTCATCTTGAGCAGTCATGAGAGCTTGAATTCCTGCACAATTACTGTGCCCAATGACAAATATATTTTCAACCTACAGTAATTACCGACCTTATTGCTTGTTCAAACACAAATATGATTAAACAACAAACTATGATGTTTAACAAACAAAACCTTACTTCAAGAGTATTTACAGCAAACTCAAGGGCAGCATTTGTCTCAGTTGGTCCATTCTAACAAAATAAATAAATAAATAACCAAATCAGTCGTACTTGAGAACTGAAATCAATGAGATTAAGCATTATTGTGTATGTACCTCAATAGGTGGGACTATGTTTGCAACATTTCTAACCGCAAAAGCTTCTCCAGGTTGAAATCCAAGGATGTTAGATGGACAGACTCTTGAGTCTACACAACCAATCACCATAAACTGTTCAAGTTGTCAATTACACAAGACAATTACTACTTGTTTGGGATATTAAAAAGCGCCAAATTAACAAAATCCAATTTGTTTATTACCTTTGGCGATTGCAATTCAGCCAGATTTTTAAAATACTCAGCTTCTTCTCTGACCAAAAACGTAAGTCACTAACTAAAAATATAAGAAAACAGACTAAATTCCTTCATTTTTGATGGTATTTTAACTTCTACTTACAAAAATTTGTGCTTCTTGAAATTCAGAAACCTATGTTTCATCTCATCAAACAAGTTTTCCTGTTCCCTGCCAGTTTTGGGCACTTTCTGTACTTGAACACTTGTGGAATAATCAACTCCCAAAACTGGGTTCTCTCTACTAATGAATATAAACATAGTATTAACATATGAAACTTAAAATTAAGCTCTAAATTAATTCCCATTAAGCATATTAAAGAAGAATTAACATACTTTTGTGAAAAGGGTAATCCCAATCTATCATCTTTGACTTTCGCTAGCTTCTCCTGTGATAAGTGAAGAGTACTAAATAATTATACTACTGCAAAATGATTCATCAATTCCAATCCAATAAATAATTAATTGAGCAGAAGGCAAAACTCAAAAGAACTCACAGAGCTACAATTAAGCAAATTTCTGGTGAAACCATTAATAGCAGAAAAGGGTGAGCCACGGCAACCCCGATTGGATGAAACATGTCGGAAAGCAACTAATGTTGTAATAAGGGAACCAGCTTTTGATCCTGTAAGACCCAAAATCAACCACTAAGAATTCGGAGGAGAACCGATAAAGAAAAAATAATAAAAATATAATCAAAGTTAGAGATGAGCAAGCAATTACGTGTATGGCAAAGCATCTCCGGTGTCGTTTTATCATTTGGGGACGCTAAATGATCTTCTATTTTCCTGTATATAAATGTAGTGTTACTGTTTAGTGGGGTGGGTTCCGTGACGTGCTGGTGTATTGTATATAATTATAAAGAAAGGGCACTAAAAGCTTATCCAAATGAATAAAAAAAAAAGGGAATGGCTGCCTTCTTATCCCATTTTTGTGGGAACGTGATTGGGATACTCATCATCATGTAGTGTATTTCTTTAACTTTAATAATAACATTATTATGGGAATATGGGAATAATAATATTGGGATTGGAATTGGAAAAGCGAAGCATGCCTGAGCTTCAGCTGCTTGGTCCCTATGGGCCAAAAGGGCCTCTCCAAAAGTTCTAGATTTGGCAATCCATTCCAGGCCACCACAAACAATCAAAGAAGTAATACTGAGGGACAAGGACAAAAGGGCCCTTTTGAAAAAACTTTTTTCCGAAATAGCCATCATCATCTTTTAAATGACCAAAAGGGCCTTTTTTAACAAATTGAGAATAAAAACAACATTTTAACTGTTTTATACGTGGAATTATAGAAATTAACTACAATTATTCTGTTTGTTCCCTTCTCTTCTTCTCGCATTCAAAGCTATGCTACGACTCTCTATCTTCTTCGTTTCTTTGTTTTATTGGAAATCTGTGCTGTCTAAATCTCATATTGCTATTTAATTATGACTGTTGCGCAATTGTCATTATGAATATATTTTACTATCTCTGCCTTGAAGTTCTGTTTGTTTAGTGGAACATGTTTTTTCTTTTGAAAAATAATTTATTTATATTTTAAACGATATATACAAAAATAATTATAAATAGTAATATATTTAAATTATTCAATATTTTACTATGATATTAAAAAAATAATTACTACTAAATATTTTTTTAACAGAGGTGAAATTAAGTTGAAATGATATTTTTTTTAATAGGACAGTAATTGATAACTATTACAAACTAATTCTCAAAAAAAAAAAAAAAAAAACAATTACAAGCTAATAACACTATTATAACAGTTAATTTGTCATGAATGATGAAACCTTAAATCAAATTATTGTTATGATTAATATTTATTGTCCTCTGAAGTTTTTGAATTCGCCTAGGAATTTTTTTTTTTTAAAAAAATAAACGTTCTCCTGAAAAAATATTTGAGCTACAAAGAAGACGATTAAAAATAGTAATGATATCCACACTATCAAATAAAAACGAAAATTGGTTTGCAAACCAGAACTAATCGACTCCGTTAACCAAATCATAATCCCGAACCCGCTTATTTCCATGGACCACCTGGCCCAACCCGGAACCCGACACCCGATTTTCCACAACAGCCTTTAACGCTCTTCTCAAAACTCCAATATCCTCCTCTCCGGCACCGTCACTACCCCATTGCAACACCACCACACTTCTCGTCCGTCCACCAACCGTCATCATCTCAGCCTTAACAGCTCTAGCCTTAACCAAACGTATAGCCTGGGACAAATCCCGGTTCAACCCGGGTCTATCCTCGCAACAGACGCTAACTCTCATTATCGTCTTGTCTTGACCATCACCACAATAACTCAAAATCGTCTCGTCACATTCTCCCGGAAACGGCCAGTACTTCTCAGGAGGCTCTGAGCAGCAACTGTCCCTATCCTGAGTAGTAGTGGCCACATGAGCCGCTTGCTTCCTCAGCTCCTTCACGTGATGAACTACCTCCGCCAGTAACGACGCCTTGTCTGTCTGTTCATAAATAGAAATAAATCCGGAATTTACGTTACTACCCTTCCGATTGGCCAAAACAAAAAAAAAACAATTAAATTAATTTAAATACGTAAATAACGAATAACCTTGGTGCAGGTTGGAAGAAGAGTACGGAGAGTAGAGAGATGAGCATTAATACGCTGTCTGCGTCTCCTCTCAGCTTCCTTGTGACTCTTACATGCGTCGGTAGATTTCTTTTCCGATCTCGATGAGGAGGTGAGGACGGATTCACCGGAGGCGTCGATTTCCATGACGTTGACTAAGGTAGGGTGTTGAAGAAAACTGTGATGAAAATGGTTGTAATAGGTTTGAAAAGGATTAAGCATCGCTCTAAAGAAAAGTTGCAGAAAAAGGAGAGAAAATGAAAGAGAGAGGGAAAGTGAAAGTAGGAGAAGAGCGAAAGTACGGTTTTATATAGAAAGAGGAGGAGTGAAGGAAAAGGAAAGAGGGAGAGGAGACAATAAGGCTTTTTACCGCACAGAACAGATTGTAAAAAAGTAAAAAAAGTGAAACTGATTCGTTAGTGTGATATTGGAGGACAAATCGAAGCAGTGAATGACGAACGAGTGGTTTATGGTAACTGTGAGCCGTACACACTGCCGAATGTGAGTTAAGTGGAGACATTACTTGCAGATCGCAGAAAATAGAATTGCAGTTATATTTTAGTCTATGAAAAATTATAAAATGCCTAACTTGAAAACTGGTTTTAAATTAATTTCGTTAAAGGTTTTGCAATTTTTTTTAATCGACAATAAGTTAAGGGTGATTTCATAACAAAATTGATTTTTAGGGTGCTACAGTAAATTTACAAAAAGTTCTATTATTTTGTCATAATTATTAATGAAATTACAAGGAGAGACGACGGGTGTAGGTGAATTTGGATTATGTAACTTTACCGATCCTCAATAAAATGTGAACTTTTGACATAATAATAACAAAATATGCCAAATTTTAAAATAAGAAACAAATTGTTGTTGTTACTAGTTAGACTATTTGTTGAAGAACAGTATATAACGTACATTAAACATTATTATGAGTTGAAACGTGTTTTTCATGAATCATTTGGGAGATTACATTAATTAATTTGCACGCAAAATAACAACTTTTCACTCTGATAGCTTAAAAGCATTTTTACTATTTTATGAGTGCTTCATACATATAATAATAGGGGTTGTGTAAAAGATGAAGTGAAAATTTATAGATATAGAGGAGTTTTGTGAGAAAAAAATATATAAAGAAGATTATTCATTGATCGAGTAATATTATATGTTAATTGATCTGTCATTTACATTAAATGAATTGAACTCAAAATCTATACATTTTACGTTTTATAAAGAAAGTGGGATGATGATCGACATGTCACATTTTAGTTGGCAAAAAGATTATTATTATTTTTGTTATTATTATTGAAGTTTATTTTTTAAATGATTATTGAAGCTTTTTAAACTTATTAAGTAAAAGAACAGAACACTCTTCTCGAAGAAAATGAGGAGATGCTGTTTTGTAAGCATTAAATACAACAAATTGCTGTTAAAAGTATTATAAGTTGGGTTTGCAGTTTCCATATTCCCACCTGAATTGATGCGGTTTGGACATATGGTAGCTTCTGTATTTTCATGAATCCATTTCTTTAATGAGCAGTTTTGTATTAATTAAATCCCTAAAACTATCATGACAAGTAAAAAATTAGTAATTGAATTTTTTTAATTTAAACATCATGCTAAACTTTTCCAATATTTTTACCCTCGGACGTAGTCTCTCTTTGGTTATATCACTATTTCTCCCGTTAGGTTACAATTCCAAACCTAACACAAGCATTGATTCATCATTTGAATCGGAAAAGTAGTCTGTATAGCTTTCCCTACATGTTGAACCCTAATCTCATTTTTTTTCCCTTTCATGTTTTAAATAATTTAAAATAAATTTCTCCTTAAATTTGAAGAAATTTTTAGGTTCATAAACTGATTGAATCTTAGTTGCTGGATTTTATATTTAATTCTAAATCACTTTGTTTAATTTTGCCTGTTCAATAAGATGGATGTGTTCTTTTAATATTATAAGGTGATTTTAACTTCACATATTTACTACTTTAGCCATACAAGTACTACTTGGATGAACCCAATTCTCCATTTCCATGTTTAGTTTTAAACCTGAAAATATTAGCTTTAGCTTTTGGCTTTATCTAAATCTATCAATATAGAAGGACCTGATTCATCTTATATTGAATAATAATAAAAGATATAATATAATAGAATAAACGGTTAACTTTGACAGTAATAGTGTTTAAGACTAACAATTCATTAATCATTTTTCTTTAAAGTTTAAAGTATAAGGGTGGAAATTCGATCTCTTGTTTATAGGCCAAATCAATCTGTTTGTTATTAAATTATGCATTGACGTGCATTAATCATTTGTAATGCATAAATTTTTACAGTAATTCTATGATTTTCTAAACCAAAAGTACAAGTTCTAATGACCAAAATGGCAACAACCCATCACCCATTTTCACTTTCTAATTTCTACCGGGACCTTAATTATAATAATATAAGCTGCGAGCTTACTCACCATCACCAACACTACTAATGGGATGAGTCCTAATTCCATAAACAGCACTCACTACACTACATCAATTTATTAAACCACTAATAATTAACAAAGTAGGAAGCGAGAAAGCGAAACATGGCCGTGTCATTTTCACGGCCGCAGATACAGCGGCGCCGACAGCTTTTATGTATCAAAAGGCCGACAACCTCTTTTGCTTACCATCATTTCGTTGCCTTCGTTTGTTTCATTTCATTTTCACTTTCACATTACATAAACAGATCATCTGTTAATGTTCTTTCAATTATAGCCTTGCATTATTCACTGTATGTAGTAAAAAATATATTTTCCCTTTTTACAGTGTTTCAACATGCTTGTTTTATATTTGGATTTTCAGTTGTTAGGGCCAACACGCATCACTGTTTTTTTTCTGAAATTTTTCCTTTGCGTATATGAATTATGAAATATGCTATTAATTCAGAACAAAAGTGGAACAAGTAAAGAATAAAATGGATGAAAAGATTTTACCACCGTTTTGACTCAAATTTAAATTAGTTGACACTATAATTAATTATACATTTATAATTCATCGCGTTTTTGAATTTTGATTAAGCACTTCATATCATGTGAAAATTTGAATCACCCTTGAATTTTTTTTTTTTTAAAAAAAGGTTATAAAATGGTTTATAATTGAAAGTGTAGACGAGGAAATTGTTATTTAAGTATACATCTTGGCATATGCCATATATTTTAAAGTTAATTAAACAGTTAAAAAGTGAGTAAATGAGCTGTAATTAAGGCAAAAATGTAGGGACAAATTACAAACCCATTAAGCTTTTGAAAACTTGATTTGTATATGCTTTCATCTTTTAGTATTCAGAATATAGTGTAGAAGGACTAGGTGAATGCAAATTGAACGCAATCACTCCAATTTGGTGAAGTGAACATTCATCACTGGGCTACCAGTGGTTGCATCATAAAATAATGGTAAATAAATATGAAATTATACATAAAAATGCATGTGAGGTTGTTGGGTGGACCCCACAAAAGGGTAGAGTAAGATCAACATCTATGAGAGGAAATTCCTACTGCTCGGCACTTTGGCTTCTACCTCTGTGTATGTTGGAAGGTGACACTTCTTTATTGCACTGCAATTCGCATGTTCCCTTCCTCCCTCCTGCTTTCCTTTTATTTACATGGGATGGGATGGGCCCATTTTTAATTGGACTTCTATTATTCACTTGGTGGTGTGGTGAGAAGCCTTATTTAATTTATTTATCTATTTTGCCAAAGAGTGAGGCTAGACTAGGACTTTCCACTTCTATTTTATCTTCATTAAAAACAGTAGACTAAGATTTACCAAACTTAATTCTATGACTGCAAATTTATTTTTTATCTAATTTCAAGACACTGAAATTCCACAATCTATGACTCTTTTTTAATTTCAACACTCAAACAATTTAACAATTAATTTAAAAAAGAAAAAGCAATTCGAGAATCTTGATTTTCAGAGTTCTCAAATTACGCTTTGCTAAATACATTTCCACTCCATTTCAAATTCAGGACTAAATTCTATGAATAATTACTTCCTATTTCAGCTAATTTTGAGTCGTTTGAGTTATTCGAAGTTCGCTTAATTAAAACTCATTTGAAAATTAAATGAGCTGCCTCAAGTTTATATTTTAAGTTCATTAACGGACTCTTTTAATTTTATTTTCTTTTAAATATATATTAAATCATTGTTATTTCGTTGAAATTTTCACATTAACTGATGCTAAAATAACAATTTATATTTAACTAAGCAACTATAATTTTTTCTAGTTATAAGAAATTTAAAAGAAAAAAAAAATGCTCACCAGCTACTTGAAGTCGGCTAGAAAAAAATTCGTTTGAGCTCGGTTTGGAAAATAAATGAGTTGATTTTGACATTATTTGACTCAACTCGTTCATAACCATACTAAGTAGACTAAAGAATTTGATTAACCAAAATTGAAATATAATTGTAATTTTCGATTAACTGAATCTAAAAATTTAGTTTTTTAGTTAATCGAATTAATTGAAATTTTTTAGAACCCTAACTGAATAAGGATCCGAAAATTTTGGTTAATCAAATTAAAAAACTGAAAATAAAAAAAAGTCAGAAATTTAGTTTTGATCGGTAAAAACTGAATAATATTCTCTCCCCTGCTACTTAGCATCTCAAAATTGATAAATAAGTGACCTCAACTTTTTTCATTGCGTTACACATATTTTATGCACACTCCTTTTGAAGACCACTTTGGAATGAATAAACGTTTATAATTTATTTGCTAATAAATTACTCTCAAAGTTTTTCCTTCCAAATGTAACAATATAACGTTCTCAAAAAATTGGTGAAATTCATTTGTTCACCAACGGTTATAGTAAAAACATACTTTTTAAATACATTTTCACTTTTATTCCATAAAATAACACATTAATTTTAATATTTGTTGAAATACACTTTATAACTAATGAAGGTATAGTTTTTTTAAAATTTCAAGACTATCTATTTATTTAAAGATATTAATTTATTTTAATTATAATCAAAAATTAAAAATTTAATATAAAATCAATATGTGTCAAAATAATGTAAAATTATTCTAAATTTTACTAAGTGGCAAAAAAAAAGCCGCTGCCACAGTTGGATGCTTTCCAACGACTTTCACTAAAAAATTAAAAATCAGTATTTGTCTATATGTCAATATTATCAAAATAATTTAAAATTTTTTCAAAATATATCAGACAATATTACTTAATATTTATCAATATAATTCATTATTGATAAATACTGATTAAATTTGACAAATGCAAATAAATAATACTGAAATATATTTATTTGTATTTAATTTTAGTTTATTAATTAAAATAAATCAATAATAATAAAATAAAAAATTATAAGTACAATAAGGTACAACCACAATGTGTTATTTATTATTATTTTTTAAAAAAAAAAAGTGGTATATGGGAATTTCAAAATATTTCATATAATTTTTTTTTTAAAATTGGGAATTTTCTTTTTATTTCATTCTTTATCTCTAACGTCACCTGATCATTCGAAACCATACATCTTTGTCATGTGTTATCGGTTATCCACATTCCCAAACATTAGAGAATTAATTAATTCTTCTAATTTTTTTTTAATGCAAATACTAGAGGTCAAATTGAGAATTTCGATACTTCTATTTTTTTTTCAAATTACACGGTATATTGTATGTACTAAATGCTGGATCAATCGCAGCATATCACAGTTAGTATAATTTGATACTAAATTATAAATTTGAAATAAAATAATTTATTATATTAAATTTTTAATCATATAAATTTATGATATAGAATCAATTTCTATAAATTATAACTCATTAAAATTAATCAAGACTTAATAAAGACAATCTACCATATGATTTAAAAAAGAAAAATAGTACTGTATAGCACATTTTTTAAGTTTGTTTACTAAATAGCACAAATTTTAAAAAATATAATAAATATCACATTTATTTTTATTTTTACTTTTCTACATTTTTTATTTTTTCTTTTAAATATAATAAAATAATAAAATATTAGCGATGGTCCGACGATCAACTAGTTGGATACACGAATTACAGGTTTAAATACAACTAAATACACATATTCACCATTGAACTTCATTTTTTTTTTCTCTAATAGATGCTTAAACTTTACAAGTGATTATTTAAACACCTGAACTTGCAAAAATTTGAATAAACTCACACATAGCCGCGTGTGCCTTTATTTTGAATGAAGTGTCTAATAGGTCATTTGTACAAAGTTCAAGTGTTTATTAGATCACTTATGCAAAGTCAGGTGTCTAATAGGTCACTGGTATAGTTTAGAGTTCTATTAGGGAAAACATATAAAGTTGGGGAGTGTTAAAGTATGTATTTGGCCGTTTAAAATTGGCAAAAATTTTATTTTTGCCAGGGTATATGAGTTGAGTTTAGCCATATACCCAGTTTAGCGACCAGCAAAAACGTCTGATGATGGTCAAACAGAGCCGAGTTTAGACATACACCCAGTCTAGCGACCAACAGAGACGTTTGGTGATGGTCAAACAGAGCCGAGTTTAGACATATACCCAGTCTGGCGATCAACAGAAACGTTTGGTGATGGTCAAACAGAGCCGAGTTTTGACATATATCCGGTTTGGCGACCAACAGAGACATCTGGTGATGGTCAAATAGAGTCAAGTTTAGCCATATACCCAATCTGGTGACCAGTAGAGACGTTTGGTGATGATCAAACAATTAGATAAAAAATTAATATTTTTGAATTTTACTTTGAAATAGGAGCATTTTTTGAAATTATTTTTAAAAAAATACTATTTAATACATCTGAAAAAATTTATATTATTTACTATAGGTTCCAAATTATATTATTTATTTTAAAGTCCCTTTAAAAATAAAATAAAAAAACCAAAAAAAGAGAGGTGTCTATTCCTGCAACTAATAGTTGTTCTGTTCTGTTGACTAAAATTGAGGAGAATAACATTGTTCTGGCTCTTGTTTAGTTAGAAATCTCCAACAAACATGATCTAATATAAAGAATAATACTATGAGGTGAATAACACAACTAATGATGGACAATTTATTTTTAGAAAGGAAAGGTCCATTTTCTCCCATAGAAGAACCTAAAAGAAAACATGTGGGGGCCAACCGAATCCCAAGAAGAAATGAATTGACATGGATATGGAAGCAAAGGAAAAGGCCAGAAATGGAACACCAAAACAAAACAAAAGACATGTATAACACCAGTAGTACTATGTTTTACTTTACTTCACATCACTTCCCACTTCTTCTCTTCTTCTTCCTTTCCTTTTCCTTCTCCTTCTTCTATGGTAAGAACAGCTCAAACCCCTTTTTAAATGTCAACACTTAACACACTGCACAATCTTCATTTTTCAATTCAACTCTATGCTCCACTTCCAACATTAATTATTAAATAAATATTTGTTTTAAAAATTATACTCACATATTAATATGTGAAAAAGGTTAAAAGATATGATTCTATTAATAATATTTTTTTCATATATCGAAAGATCAAACTATAAAAAACAATTTAAATTTAAATCGAAATCATAGATTCAAATTACTTATGTATACGTATAGATATTTATCTCTCGAAAATGACCTATCTAGCTCGAACGAAAAATATTTTGAATATGCTTATGGTTTAAAAGTTTGAAAGTTTGAATATACTTATGGTTTAAAAGTCGCAATCCAAAAGAATCTAATTATAGAAAAACCAGAATTGCCCATGCATATACCCACTACTTGATTGACTACTTGTTTACATTAAGTTTTAATTTCAAAATCTAACAAAATTTCAAACAGAAGTTAAAATGAGTTATAAATCATGGTGTAGCATGGTTTTTTTCTATATTCCACAAAGATTGTAAGATATCAAGGCTTCAATTCCTACCTGCAACAATGCTAAAAACCAATTTGATACAAGTTATTCAAGAGGGCTGGCAGAAGGCTACCATCTGCCATTCTCCACATTTCAACCAGCTCCTTTAATTGGCATTGATTACCTCTGTACCTTAACACCTGCTTCTAACAATCACAGTTTATAAACCAAAAAGAATCAATAGGACCTTTGTGCTCTGATTCCACTTGACTAAGCAGAAAAGTTTAGGGCAAATAAATCTCAACAAATTAGTAGATTGCAGGGGGAACAATAATAGGTTTAAATTAAAAACCATATAATATCAGAAGACCAAACTCATTACATAATAAGCATGCTGTCTGATTTGTATTAGATGCTAGATACCTTATTCAAAAATTCATCAACATCTTACATTTCATAAGTTTAGAGACAAATAAACCATAACCGGATGCATCACAAGATAAGTAATAGATGATCCACGTATTTTTTTTGATTCGTAAACCAAAAGCTCAGAATGGGAAAAAAATGAGGGGAAACCCAGGAGAACTCACTGCCTAATTGAGCTTTCTTCTCGCTGTATACAATGTTGGCAACCTACATACGTACAAAAAAATGGATCGACGCCCCGAGAATTTTCAGCAACATACAGATAGAGATATCAACTTAGACAAGTCTGTCCATTTTGTGAAATGGAGATCCTGAAGGTGCAATTAGTCCAAGAGTTTGCATGACTTTGGTTCTTCTTGCGCTCAGCTCTGGAGATCTTAAAGCAGCATCCTAGGAGACATAACAAAAATTAATAAGCTGATCTTTGAAGATAAGAGACAAAAGCGTCTACTTCCATTCATTCAGAAAAGGGCAAAACAGGTTGTGAACTCAGAACTTGGAGTGTTTCTTTTGCACCTTATCTTTTTTTGACGATTTGCTTTTCCCACCCTCTGCAGTTCTCGGTGCCTTGCCATTTGCTTTTTTACCATCTATAGTATACCAAATTGCTAATTGTCATCGTACCCTTCAAAATAAGAAATATATGGATCTATATTTTAAGGAATGCACATGCATACCAAATTCAATGAGCATAAGGGATGGAACATGATGTTTCATGCTTCAAGCATTATCTAACCCTAACTGAATCACATATCAACGCATTAAAACAAGAACTTTTCAAATTGTCATATTATTGACTTACCTGATAAAAAAATGATGGGAAACAAAAAAAAAAGTCCTGCGAAGGTAAATACTACAGAGATGAGTATGTTAAGATGGATATGCCATGGAAGTTAAACCCAATGAGGATAGTTTGACTACATCCGACATAGGTTTGTATCCAAACCATACCAATGGGGAAGACAAAAAAAATATGGAATAGGACTCGAAACAAGCCTAAAGCCCTAAACAAAGTAACTCCGACAAATTGAAATGATCCTACAGCTAACAGCCTAAAACTGTGAAATGAGAACAAGTTGAGGTAACTACGTAATTTATAGTATAAAGTCTTTCATTTCAAATTTTTCCATCCCTTAAGGCAGCAGCTTACATTAATCTTTTATCTCAAACCTCTTTCATAAAGCTTTCAAATTCACAGAGTTCTCAAAGAAATACATCATAACTACTTAGGATAGGGATAGAATAAAATACACCATGCTTAACTTAGCATATTACAGGGGCAGGGCTGGCAAAAATGTTTGTTCACCAGTAATATAAAAGGGATGATAAGAAATCATGCCTAACTTTTTCATGTTTGCTTATATTTTAGCACAATGTAAGAAAAACTAAACATAGAAGAGACCAGACTGTGTCAAGTGTGAACAGAAAAAGGACAAAATGATGTCTGACCTTCAGATTTCGCTGCTTTCCTCTTTGACCGTCCGGATTTTGATCGAGAAATATCCTATAGTCATATCCAAAAGGAAATAACATAAATTACTACAATTTATTATTTGATTGATGAAAATCAGCTCCAATGTCAAATAAATGACCTTAGCAAGAGTTGCAAATGAAAGGTCAACAATGAAGTTACCTGCTCCAGAGCTTTTCTAAATATTTCTTCGCAAGAACCATCGTTCTTCTCAAGTGCCTGTGGAATAACAGATATAACCGGACCGAGTATCAGAACTTGTAATCTACTGAGAGTGAAAAATTGTAGAAAGCATCATATATTCAATCAAACATGCAAAGTAGGCAGTATCATAGAGTATTATTCCAATACTTACAATCCGAAACTCAGAGCGCCATTTAATAGGATCCACATGCATACTAGAAGAGAAAAATACAAGTTAGAATTTACCGATTTGCTAGTAAGAATGGAAACAATTAAAGAATGGGAAAAAGAGCTCAACTATTCATTGCTTCCAAAGAGTCTAACACAAACATCCTTTTTTGTATTGCTTTCGAAAACCTGGCAAATAGTTAAGTAGTTAACTCAGATGTGTTTTGAAACAAAGGCTGTATAAAACAATAAAAACATGTTATGCGGTCTACCACTGCAGGCCACCAGGAGTCACGGTGAAGCTTGACCCACATTACATCTCCAGGCACAGGCTCCCCTTTCGACTCCAACAACTTAACTGCATTACTCATTTCGTCATCTTCCTGATTTTGAAACTTGCCACTTCCACAGCTTTTATCTTCCATAATTTTTGCTTTTGACTGGTTTCAAAGGAAAATGATAATATTGATGAGAAACCACTATCATAAGTACAGTTTTTCTTTCTTTCTTCCTGAAAAAAAAAGTACATTCTATAGCTCTTGATATCATTAAAAATACATAAGTTTTTCAAAGAAAAATCACTTTGAAGCCGTTCTTTTTCTTTAACATCGCCAATTGGACATTCACTTTTGCATTTTCTTCAGAAGATAAAAATGGGGGAAAATAAAACGCAAAGATACTTTCAAAGTTCCAAGAAATCCCATTCAATAAGCGAAAGGAAACATTACCCTAATAAGAGCTCACTGACAACATAATTCGTCTCCCAGAGTAAGTGATTCACCAAAACAATCAAAACCCTAGTAAGTACCCGACAACTACAGTTTGATCAGCTAAGAAAAATACTCATTGCTTTCATCTAAAACGAGCAAAAACCTATTGGAAAAGCTTCTGTTTTCTTGTATTGTCTAAATGCAAAATTTTCAAGAACACTTAATGAATCTACAAAAACAAAGAATTGAATCAAAATAACAAGTGAAGAACAACAAAAGCAATTTGGAGACTTACCAGAAGAAAGAGAGAAATGGGTTTAGCAAGAGAGGGAGTCCCTAGTTGAGGAGACAATTAGACGTATCTTCTCGAACTTAATTAGCAGGTAACGGGGTATAGAAAATGATGAATAATCACACAGAAAAAGGTTTTACAGATCGAAGGGCAATTTGATTTTTGTCAATAAGGTAAGTAAGTAAGCAAGTAAGGAGTAACTCTGTTTTCTTCCGACTACTGGTCGAGATGGGTGGCAATTCGCAATTTGGATCGGGTTTGTCGAGGCGGGTTGAATATTTTCAATTCGGGTAATTGCCATTTGCCAAAGAGTAAATGTTCAATTTGACCTTTTTATTAGAAAAAAAAAAAAACGCAAATTTAACATTGCATAAAACGCTTAAAAGTTTATTTGAATTTTTGAAATTTAATTATCTATTTCAGTGGGTTGATTTAAAAATTAAATATTTTTTATTTTTCCCTTTCCTAAATAAGTTTTCAGATTTTCACTTATTTTTCTATCATAATAATTTACAGTATTGCATTTTTTAGATTATAACATGATAATTTTTTTTATATACTCTTAAAATATTAAAGGAAAAATAGCTTTTAAAAAAAAAAGAGTGAAAATTCACCGACGGTATTATAGACTATTTCTATCCCAATTTTCAATTTGCTCTCAAGCAATTTGTATCCTATAACATTTTTGTTATGTAAATAATAGCTAAATAAAATGAAAGTTAATTACAGATACATCACACTACATGCATATCATATTCATGGAAGAGTTTTTTTTTTTTTTTTAATACAATTTACAAATTCTTATAATACCTTTTATTAAGTTTAGTCCTATAATGACCATTTTCTAAGTCAATCATAATTAATTTTTGCTCTTTCCAAAATGTTATTTACTACTTTTTCTAATATAACTTGTCTTTCCAAGGTGAAATATCCAAATTTTTAGGCAAAATTTCACTATACAAACTCCCATGTACACTTTTACATTGTAGGAAGACAAACTTAAATAAGATTGAATGACATATTGTCATTCATACATTATATGACTATAGGCAATAACGCTTGTGTCATTTTTAACATTTTTTATTTTTAATAGGCACCAGAGTATTTTTAGGATACAATGAAAGTACAAAAAATGTGGCTTTTTTATTTTAAATAACAAATTTATTTATTTTATTTCTAGTAAAATACAACATGCCAAATGGAGGTAGCATTAACTATGAACAACCACATTAGTTCTCAAGTGTTGTAGACCATTAAACCAAACATGTGGGCATCACATTCAACATACAAATTGAAGTAGATAAATAGTTAATTAGCATATAGAATTAATAAGAAATTAAATTATGCATACATGTCTAAAATATAGAGCTGAAGTCCTAAATAGAGTAATATTTAAATAGTTTAGTTTTGTTACAGGAAGACCATTAGACTACAGTTCATACCACAATTAGTGGAAGGAGACGAGCCACATAATTTAAGTCACTGAATTTCCATACATATTTATAATTATACCACAAACTTCAAAGCATAATTATAATTAAGGACTTGCCTTTATTCCTTATATAAGAATTCAGAAGGGCAAACTGCAAAAAGAAAGAGAACATGTTTAAGAAATTTCAGTTTTTAACCAATCATATACTCAGCCGATGTATCAACAAAATTCAAAAAAAAAACTAAAAGCAAGCCATGCATGCACGTCTCTTGACTCTTGCACTCGTATCAATTAAAATTTAAAATGTATATATATATATATAGTATTGGAAAAAGCATACCCTAATTTGAGGGAAGTATCAGAGCAATCGTCTTCAAGAGGAGGTCCACTACTGCAGCTACACACATTCGTAACAGATTCTGATGAAAATCCTTCTTGATCCATTTCCACTACTTTCTTTTCCTTATTGCACAAATTCATCATCTGTTTTCATTATTTTATAATCTCCATTAATTAATTAATTAATTAATTACCAGAAAACTAAACCAAAATTATAGTAATTAATATTCTTCTTCCTTCATCATCACCTTCTGTTTCAGCAGTTTATTCTCTTCCAACAATTGCTTTCCCTATATAACCAAAATCAAACAAACATCATTTAGATTCTCATCAATAATTAATACACTGATTTATAAGCTTACCTTCTTTTCAAGTGCAGATATCTCATTCATAATCCTTTCTCCCTGTCCCAAATAAAATTAACTTTCTCAATCAATAAATTATTATATATGTAAGTAAATATACATATATATACACAACTGATGAGTAAAATTAGACCTTGGTTTCAAGCACACGAGCTAGCCCCGATTCGAGTATTTTTTCCAGCTGCTGTAATTCTTCAATTTGAAGTCCTTGTAGTTCTTCTCCTCTCATTTGTCTGTTATATATATGGATCCATCCTTAATGTATATACGTATATTTAAATATAACACATTACTCATAATATATATCTATATATACCTTAATTGATGAGTTTTGTCTGCTACCTCCTTGCTCAGTCGGATGCGGTTGCTGTTTTCCAGCTGATGAAATGAATAGTGTATTAAATAGAAATATATATAGATAACCAAAATTAAAAATAAATGATGGAATTGGTAATTGAAATTAAACTACATACTTGCAATTCAAGGGATGGTTGGTCGAGTTTATCCAGATTATTTGAGTGCAGATTGTACCTTGCAATTATGTCCTTCATGCTTCGACAATTATTACATTAATATAATGTTAGAATTCAAAATAAACACAACAGCTAATATATATTCAAACAACTAGCAATTACAAAATGAAAACGCCACTTTCTGTACATGCAGTAATTCTTATTTTTCCTTATTTAGCTGCAATTAAAGCACATTCGCACTCCTAAACAAATCAAGTGTAACACCTGATGCTTAATTAATATATGCCTAAAAAATCTAGAAATGACTTTTTTAATCTATAGGGACTTTGTCATAATATATGCCTAAAAAATCTAGAGTTTTCCTATAGAAATGACTTTTTTGGACGAACCGCTAGTCTTCAGAGCTTATACATTACAACTGTATATATACAACAATATACAGTTCACTGTTGATCTTTAAAGAGCTTGAGGTTTATCTTACAAGGACCCTTCATATATCATGACTATTCACCGTTGATCTTTAAAGAGCTTGAGGTTTGTGTTCTTGATGTCTCTATAACATTAATTAGAGAGAAGACTCCCCCTAATCTCTTGTTAGGTAAGATCCTATTCATAACCATAAGTTTTGACTTAGGTCTAAACATTAATTTCCATTGTTTGATTACATAGTAGTATTAATAGTGTTTAGTATTGGTGTGGATGGTTTGTAAAACGTTAACCCTCTAATGTTTAGGGTTTAATGTTTAACTTTTTTAATATGGATCCACGGTACTAAAGAATAATAGAATTTTAAAATTTTGTTTACGTAATGACAATTAACCTTTTTTTTAAATAAAATAATTATTATTTTTTTATTCTTTGGAAGAACATAAAAATTTGTTTACGTAGTATTATTTTTTTAAAATAAATGTTTCATGTTGAAAGAAATAATTAACCGTTTCACTAAAAAAATAATTTAATATTTTTGAAAAAAAAAATATGTATTTTTAATCTTATAAACTTAAATTAATTACATAATATAACTAGAAAATAAAGTTAGTTATTTAATATTGTTTTATCCTTTTTAGTCATTTTATGTTAATTCAATAGTTATTTTTACTAAACACTTTTATTTTAAACCTACATGAGCAGCTAACAACTAACCTATAATATGCCTAATTTAGTGATTAATAAGGTGTGTTATGACTTGTTCATTATGAGTTCGAATTCTCTTCTTCGAGCGTGTTGGCAAATTGGCAAAGGAAGTTTATTTCTATTATGTGGTTCATGGTTTAAATCTCTCATCGAATTTTTTCTTTTTTACAAAAAAAAACCTAGTCAATAATATAAAACAACTAGCGCTCCTTAAACAATTGTTGAGTTGTTGAATAGAGCGTATAAGTGTGCTTTTTTTTTTTTTTGGCTTTGCTTTAATTAGAAGTTTATTACCTAGTCGTATGCTAGTATCACCCCACACCCTCTTGGTTATATGCCCTAATTTAGTTGTATGTGGACATTTCAAATGATAGCACACAGATAAAATACACTTGTACATTTACATAATATCACAACAATGAAATTTATTTATCTCTAATATTCATTCATGCATGACTCCATTTGTATTATTTTTAAAAGAAAAGATTATAATTATGGAATTCTCTATTCATTAAAATAATGTTTCCAAATTTCATATGATTATTATTCTCACATATGTTATTCTATTTAATAATTTTGATTTTCCTGGCACATTATTCTATTTATGGATAAATATAGATTTGAATATAGTAGAAATTATATGAAAATATTGGATAATTAAAATAGGATTCATTAGAGACAATGTTCCATTTAATCACTATTAGTATTGAATTATTGATATTGAAATCCCTGCGCATGATGGAATGATTTTAAAACTATACTATATATGAGAACTAATCTGAGAATGAGCGTAACTATGTAGAATAGGTTTGATTTCTTGATCAAGTCTATCCTCATTTGTCTTTCTTCTCATATATTAACAGAAATAACAACTCCTTGTTGATGTCCTCCCTAAATAGGGATTAGGAGTGACTTTTTTTTCTTTTTTCTTTTTGGCTTTGCTTTAATTTTTCAATGTTCCTATAGGCTTTTAAACTCTTAGCTCTGAGTGTTTTTAAGTTTAAAATTCAGGTGTCTCTAGTTCATTGAACTAATCAGCTTATTGAGAATACTAAACACTAATTGATTTAGCTCAGGAGTTTAAAAACTCACACTGTTTTGCTTTTGTTTTAGTGCTAATATGTAATTTGTTAGTTGGATTCTCATATATAATCTTGTGCCTAGACATGTGAATGTAAATTTAATCATACCCGTATCAGAAGCTTATTAAGAAAAGAAAATTCTTATTTAAGGAGCAAGAGTGTCTAGAAGCTAGTTGTCATGATCCAAGTTTGGGGGCCGCGACATACAGCTAAACTGAAATCTAGCATTCATCAACTACTTAGTCTGAAATCCACAAATCTAAAACGATTAATTCCAGTTGACTAAGTAGTTAGGCGGTATAACTCATATATCATAGAATGTCTTTAATCATTAACTAATATGAAACCTTACACCAATGAAAGTTGTTGAATGATCGAGTAAGAGGCTTTTACATGTTCCTAAGTTCTCTTAAGTAGTCATCCTTATGCTATAATTTGCTCAAACGGACATGCAACTTCTAGAGATTCTTATGTTCCTATGCCTGTTCTTCACTCCTTGAAGCAATTTTTTATTAATTATGTTTGATTCACAAACAAAAATTATCTAAATTTGAATGGATTTAAAAATATATTCACATTGATTATTTTATGTTCATAAAGGACTTGTTTTTTTCCAAATTTATCCAATCATCAAAGAATCTAACAAGAACTTAACATTCTAATTAATGATATAAACTACTAGTATCAATTTTCCCTTTTTAGAGTTTTGACCTAAGCTTGGAGTAATTATCCAAACAAAACTTCATGGCTACAAAAGTAGATCTAGCATAAAAACTTCTAAATTTTCTTCTCCAATCAACCATATAAAAGAGTTACTTAACATGGATTAGAATTACATAAATAGTATTATATATATTTATTAAAAAACTGATATCATGATTACACTTTGATTTGATTGAAAAACGATATAAATTAAGCTCATAGATCTTATTATCTAAATTTTCCGCTAGATACGTTCACGAAATAGAAGGAAAAGTCTTAAATATGATTAAACTCCGAATCAGATTAATCAATCATACAGATGTATATTTACTATACGAATAAAGAAGTCTCCTGTACACTATAAATCAAGACAATCCAAATTGTTTCTTCCCTTGCTGCATATTACTCATTTTACTCACTTAATGAAACAGTCATGAGGCACTAAATTGGAAATTGAGTCTATTATTTCATGTGCAAGAAAATTGGAGCACCAATAGTTGACTCCAAACATAATTGTGTAAAATATTTCTAACTTAATTCTTAATTATTCAAACAAAGTTGGAAACCTTTTATTAGCATAATTGCATGGTAATTAAAATCCATCACCAACCAATCATTCTCAGACTTAACAATAGAGCCAAATATTGAAGAAAATATACTTCTCGAAACCTACCCTAAATCCCTTAGGCATACAAATACTAATTATCTATCTATGTATATAATTATCTAGATGATTTTTCTTTCTGGAAAATGCTTATTTAGATAATAGTGTTGTAGAATAAACAAATAGTATTAATAAACAAAAAGGGGTTAATAATTAAGTTAAGTACCAAAACGTGATTTGACAATAAACTATTACTGGAATGGACTACTTACAACACTCCAAAGTAAAACCAAGATTTATTTTTGCCCAGTAGACCAAATCCAAATTTTCTTTAATAAATTAGAATATTTTTATTTGATTATCTATTCTGTCTATATTGATGTCTGAGAATTAAGCATGTCCTTATATTTACAGACACAAGTATGGGAGACACGAAGTTTCTTGTTATAGAAAAAAAAACCAAGAAATTAAAATTTATTCTATTTATTTTCCCATATTCACCATTTTAAAGGAAAAAAAAAATAGAGAAACATTAATTAATTTATTTATGAGATATAAATAAGGAAAATACCTGGAGCTAGAATATTCAAATAGCTTCCCAGTTGCAGAAAATATGATAAGAGCAACCTCAGCATCACAAAGAACAGAAAGCTCCTCAGCTTTCTTGAAAAGCCCTCTTCTTCTCTTCGAAAACGTCACTTGTCTTGCTGTTATATTATCTATTTTCTTGATCTTGATCTTCTGTCTCGCCATTTTCTTCCTATTTTAAAGCAAAAAAATAAATAATAATAATAATTAAAGATTCAATAATTTCATTGTCCGTCCTACCAAATTATTAACGCATAAAATTGCAAAGAAATTAAACAAGATTCAAGAAGAAAGAAATAAATTATTTCTACATTTGGCCGTACAGCCAAGAAGGACTAAAATGGAATCAAGAAAGAGCTGAAAAAATTAGGGTTAAGCGAATCAAAGAAAAAGAATGAAGCAAAATTTCAGATCCAAGCAAAAAGAAAAACAAATTTTGAATTTACAAAACAAGCAAAGGAAGAACACGAAAAAAAAAAAAACGTACCAAATAAATTCAGGCAGTTTAATTAGTTAGAAGTAGGTTTGTTTTGGATGAGAGAAACCCAAAAGCTAACCAATTAGAGAAAAAAAGCTCTAAATAAGAGTACATTTGGTTTTAGTGTTCAAGAAAGGAAAGTTTTCATTCCCTTTTATAGCTAAACAGAGAGTCATTTCCTAAAAAATTAATATATTCAGTAAACTAATAAAGTATCAGAAACAGTAGAAAGTGAAATTTGCATAATTATTTAATTTTTAAGAATAATTAAATATGTGGACTACCTCTTTCTTTCCGTACAAAATGAGCCATCACGTCATAGGCTGATGCTTAATTACCGGGCCCCGTTTCGTATTTCATCCATTAATTATATATTAATTAGTAGTACTATTTATTCTCTAAACCTGGGTATGCTAATTGTGGACACAATGTATTACATGATGGGAAATATTTTGCAACCATAGCTTTATTCACTAGGTGTTAGGGATTCTCATTATTTCTGCTTTTTCTTTTTCTTTTTCTTCTGTATTTATACAAAAACAACATTTTACTAATTTTTTATAAAATAGCTTGTAAAATGAAAAAATAGATTTTACTAATTAGATGATCTGCAATTGCCAAAAAATATAATTAATTACTAGACAAGAAGAAATAAATTATTGCAAATAAATGAAACCTAACCGAGTTAGTAGCCTTTCCTACGATTAGGAAATTAGTAAAATCAACTGAAACAAGAGTTCCTCCATTGATGGAGGAGAGATACTACGGTTGTATCAGTTCTTCTTCTTTTTCATATGATTGAAGATGGAGAGCGGCGTTCATAGATGAAGAATGTGAGGGTAAAAGCACGAGATGGGTAGAACTTCTGGTGGTTAATGGAAAATTAGAAAATTTAAAAAAAAAAAAGTGAAATTATTTACAGTTTAGAGAGGAGTCCTTTTTTCTAACTAAATGAATGGAGAAGACGAAGAACCGGCATAAAGATGGGTGTTTGATTATTTTTATTTTTGTTTATTTTTAATAATAATAATTAATATTTGGTAGATAAAAAAATTAAATAATATAATTATAATAATGACAAAAATAATATATTATTATGTATCGAAATTAAAAATTTAGATTAAAAGTAATATTTTCGTGAAACGCTGTGGAGTAACGTGGTTATATAGGCATATATATAAATTTATTATTATGTGGTCCAAAAAAGCAGTGTGTTTGTATCTCGACTTTTGATACAAATTTGTAACATTGTACAAGTGTTTTTTCAGTTATAAGAATGTAGAGAAAAGTGTTTTTTAGCCAACTTGCATCCAATCCCACTGGTTCCCAATTGCTTCAAGCCCACATGCTAAATTCCCAATTAAATTGACCTCTTTCTTGCTTCCCTACTCACATTACAGAAAATTGTATTTACATTTTTATTTTATTTTCTGAGGGATTTCAAAGGAAATTGGAATCACAAGAAAAAAGAAAAAGGGAAAAGAATAAAGAAAAAAAGAAAGTATATATATTGGTTTGTAAAAAACAAGTTCCACTTTTGTATATTTGTTTTTATCCATCCCCACAAACACCAATATTCTTCTCCTTTTCAAGTCATTTTTAGCTCATGTTTTTCCAATAAAGCCTTGGAATAAAATAATTGTATGATTCCTTTTTTATAATTATATATGCCTAACTTCCAATAATAAAATATCATATTAATATATTAAAAAGAAAGAGCCTAATTTGAATATTATCCTCAATTGATACCTTTTAAGAAAATCATTTAGTATCTCATATTTCAAGCCATGAAAAACCTATCTGCAACAAAAGTAAGAATATCACGATTTCTAGGGTTTCTGTGAGCATTTGATGTGTTCTAAAATTTGACAAACTGAGTATATACAAAATTTCAAACAGGGATTCAAATGGCCAATTTAATAGGACTCATCTGATGCTTACCAATTCCATTTTCATGAGTTCCATTTTTTGTTGTTTCATGGTTTCCATTTACCAAATCCAATTTCCTCAATCCTATTTTATGGATGACTTTTTTATTAATAAAATAATTATTTTACTTTACCAATAGTGATTTTTTTATATATATATATTTTTTAAAATAACCATTAACAAAATAGAATTCTCATAGTAAATAACACGATTTATAGCATAGTTTTAGTTTTAGTTTTAGTTTTAAGTAAATAGCATATATGTTATTTAGAAAAATAGTATAATATATTTCATGATTAGAAAAATAGCAATTTTTTTACATGAAGAAAAATATTAGTAAATATATACATCTCCTCTTTTTGTCATATATTCTCATATTTTCTTCATGGAAAAAAATGTTATTTTCCTACGTGTTATTTTTTAAAATGCTATTTTGTTAAAGAAATAATTTCCCTATATGCAGTTTATTAAAATTACCCTAACAAATACGAAATTCATTTGATTTCGTTCGTAAAATCTAAAGCGTCCATCAAAACTTTGTGAAAAGAAAAAAAAGAATATTTTTTATTTCAACAACTTTATGAATCATTATTTTCCAATATATATAAACAAATTAAACAAACAAAAATGAATACAAATAAATTTAAAACAACATAAATATATATAAAGAGATACAAACAAATATAACCAAACTTATAAACAAATATCATTGTTTTTTACAATAATTAGAATCCTAAAAAGCCAATAGAGACTTTAACATGTCAAACTCGAATATAAAAAAAACTAGTAAAAAGCAAGCAAACAATTAATACAAAATACAATGTAATAATTTTTTATAAATATATTTTTTGAATTGTTTAATACATTATATTAATTAAATTATTATGAAACCGCCTAATTATTACTTAAGCCAATAAAATGAATCTTCAAAGTGATCGTATGGAAAAGTTATGTTTTATTGGATTTATATGCACCCTCTTTTAACAGTCCATTTAGAATATATTTGTATTGAAATTGTAAAAGATTCAAATTGGTAGTTAGGAAAGTTTATAGAGAGGCAAACTTTATGGCTAAAAGTGCAGAGTCCGTTTCAAGTGATTTGTTTATGATTTTCTTTTTGAAAAATATGATATTTTAAAATATGTTTACCATATAATATAATTTTAGTTCAAAAACTTTCACAATATCCTAAATCTAGGATAAATATATAAATTCAATATATAATCCATTTATTGAGCCGATAATAGACTTCAATAAAAAATATATATAATGTTTAAATTCAATATACCATCCATTTAATAAATCGATAATAGACTGAAAATAAGAAGGAATTAATTTTTTTATCTTTGCATTTTGAAAAAAGTGTTATTAACCATTAAAAAATGAATTAAAACAAAAAATATTTCGGGCTAAATTATTAAAACTCACTTAGATATGAATAAGAAATATTACTTGTAGTATATAACTTCAAATGCCAATTATTTAATCTTAATCATATTGCATAGTTTATAAAAAAAATAATAATTTCATAAAATGAATTATAATTAAATAAAATAAAATTTATTTAAATTTAAAATCAATAAATAATAGAAAGTTTAGAATGACATAAAAATATCAATCATCAATTATAATTTAAATATACGAAAGTATGATTGAAAAATGATAATAAAAGTATAAACAAATTTTAAACGAATAGAAAAGTAGATATAAACAAAGTATGTTGTATAATTTGTTCAATTTTCATGACATGAAATTTATGTTTTTTGGTCAAACATGACTTGGTGTGTATGCATGCTAATAAAATTAATTGACGGCAAACAAACTAAGAAAAAGATTACAATAATAAAATTGAAACATTTAGTGGTAAAATATAAATAACAACACCCATATAAATACAAACGAATAAGCATACAACAAAGCCAAAATGAACCAAAGCAACTGAAATCATGGAATTAATAAAAAAGCTTAGCAACTAAGAATGAGACATGAAAGCATCTCTAATCCAACCCTACCCAACTGTGAATTGTTCTAATATGAGTGACACATCAAAAAATATAATAATTCATTTCAAGGCTACCTTCTATTTGGATGTCATACTTGTAGATTTCATGTTAAACATGTTCACTCATCATTCTCACGTGAATGAGAATTCAATTTTACACGCCACTATTATTTTTCTCTTTCTTCATATCCATCATGGAGCAGGTAAGCACCAAAACTGAATCAAAATATACTCCAAATTGAATGGGAAAAGAATAGCAACAGTAGGAAAAAAACTCTTTATAAAATGAAAAGCAGTTGATAAAAAATTTAGATAAACAAAGAAGGTATATATATATAACATATATACCAAACAGGAGGCTTATACTTAAATTACTTATATGTATTTGACCAATTTTTAAGTTTAGGGAAATACTTATGAAAAGACATTTATTAATGGGGACATTTTAAGGTTATTTTTTAATAATAAATTAGTTTGATAATATTCGTATCAACATCATTAACATTGTGGAAAAAAAGTTGGTTACTGCTTTAATAATAATTAATTTAAATATCTCGAATTTTTCTTAAAAAAACTACTACAGTTAAATATAAATTTTTATTATTTTTCTACAATTTTTTACCATATGTTTTGCCTAATTTACCCTTATAAAGTGGGAGACTGTGATAATTGTTTATAAACTGTTCTGACTGCATGTCATAGTTTGTCAAAAATAAAGTGCACATAATTTTTTGATATTGAAGTTTACATGGTTGAGTTTGAATAAAGACTGAAAATTTCATTTTTGTGAAATGTTTTGGACGTTTATGGATGTAAAATATTTCATAACACATTACATTTATAACAATTTAGATGCTAATGCGCAAAATTGACTAAATAGATGTATATGCAACAAAACTCATAATGTATAGTTGTTAGATTAAACTCATTAAGGATAATGATGCACCATATTTATATATATTTTACACCTAAAATACTGTAACTCTTACCTCATCTATGTATATGCTATATTTTTTAGAATCTCCTCTTAACTCTTACCTCATCTAATTATAATATAAAACTTATACAATAAATTAAAAACACAAAAAATTGAAAAACTCCTAAAATATTCAATCAAATATTATACTATAAGATAAATAGCATATTTATTAATTTAATTTAGTTCCGAATTACCAAATTTATCTTTTTTTATTGAAACACACTCACTCATAAAACAAAAGTGGCTATTTTATTGAAGAATTAGCGTTTATGGGCTTGGCCACTGGTCATTACTTGAGACCATCACGAAAGGTCCATTATTATTTTGGAGTTTGTAAAGAAATAGCATATTTTCAAATATATGTAGTAAATATCATAAACCTTTCAAAATGTACTGAAAAAATCTATTAAATATAACGTTTCAAAAAGAAAAATAAAATTTAAATTTAAAAAATGCTCCATTTGAAATTCAAAAATATTAATTTTTTTAAGTGTTTGACCACCGCCATATTTCGCCGCCTTCGATGGCTGAATCACCTTTTGGAAATGATAAAACAAATCTATCGCCAAGTCACAAATCAACTTATGTCTTATAAATACATAAAATTATATATGTCACACTTTAACATATTTTTACTACTAACTCTAATCAGTTGGTCGCCAGATCACTACCGATCGCCTGCTGAACTGCAGATGAAATTTTTCCATCCTGTCGCTGAGTCACTATTAATATTGTATTATTTATTTTTATATTATTTTAAAAGATTAAAATAATAAAAGACGGGTAAAAAAGTTAAAAAAATTCTATTGATTAAATTTTTAAAAGTTGCCTATTCAATAAAATTTATGTTATATTCAATCTCTATGAAATTAATTTTATTGGATCACTGATTATAAAATTTAAATTTATATTATACGATAAATCTGATTAAATTATTTTATATCTAATTTATAATATATAATTAAATTTAAATTATGAGCAAAAGAATTAATACTCAATTTCAAATCAAAGAATGAACATAATTTAAAATATAAATAAATAATAAATAAAAATGGGTGATTCTCGAATGTCTTTCGAGACATATGGGAGCTGGCTAGTAATGTCGATTTGATTTGAATTGATTTGCATAGATAAATCATTCGAGTTGAATCAGATGCGTGCAGGTCAAAAAGAGTTATATTGCGAAAAGACCACAAGACCTCCCTATTTCCGCTCGACAGCTAATTACACATTGTAAATATTACCAAAAGAGGACCCAATTTAGTCAACATATTTTAAAAATTGGCGTGTAACCGCTGAACATCGAACCAAAGCGCACCAATCGTCGTGCTTTAGCATTTCTTCACATATCTCCACCCAAAACCAAACCCACCAGAAACAGAATGAACGATAATCCCAACAGAGCCGAAGCTGAGCGCTTGCTCGGAGTCGCCGAGAAACTCCTCCAATCCCGTGATTTCGGCGGCACAAGAGACTTTGCCGTTTTGGCTCAAGAAACTGAGCCTCTCCTCGAAGGTTCAGATCAGATCTTGGCCGTCGCTGACGTAATTTTGTCATCGGAAAAGCGCATTAACAACCACCACGATTGGTACGCGATCTTGCAAATCGACCACCGTTCTGATGACCAGGATATCTTAAAGAAGCAGTACCGTCGTCTTGCGTTACTCCTTCATCCAGACAAGAATAAATTCCCTTTCGCAGATCAAGCTTTTAAGCTCGTCGCAGATGCTTGGGCAGTTCTGTCGGATTCAGTTAAAAAAGCGCTTTACGACAACGAGTTGAGCTTATTTTCTAAGGTTGATTTAGCGAATTCATCGAAATTACCGGTCAGGAGGAGCCAACGGCCGGCATCAAAGAAACACGCCGGCGAGAACGTTAAAACCACCGTTACTAACAGTAATAGCTCAGCGGATCGGATGAAGCTATCGTCGTTTTGGACTGCATGCCCGTATTGCTATATTTTGTATGAGTATCCTCGGGTTTACCAGGACTGTTGTTTAAGGTGCCAAAAATGCCAGAGGGCATTTCACGCGGCGTCGATACCTTCTTTACCGCCGTTGGTGCCCGGGAGAAACGCCTACTACTGCTGCTGGGGTTTTTTCCCATTGGGCTTTAAGTTTGAAAATTCAGAGAGTGGGGCGAAATCCTCTGGGTCGGGGCTCTCAGCTGGGTTTCCAAATTGGATGCCACCGATTTTTGGCCCCGGGCAACAAGGCGGTGATAAGAATGGCATTGGTAGAACGTCTACACAGCCAACGTTTACAACTGGGCACGAAGTAGGTGATAGTAGAAATGGAAATGTGAGGACAACACCGACACCAACTCCAGCTCCAGCACCGGCTCCAGTTCAAGTTCCAACTCCAATTCCGGTGAGCTCAGGGGTGGGCAGAGGGGGTGGAGTGGTGGGGAGTTCAGGTGGGAATGGCACTGCTTTTGGCCAAAAGAAAAGGGGAAGGCCAAGAAAGTATCCCCTACAAAACGTTTGAATTTGATCTATAAATTTCAAGAGATGGAAGAAGCTTTAATGGCCTGAAATGTTAGATGTGTAAAAGGCTCGAACAAGAGGGTCTATGGCTCCGGCACACTTCGAGAAACTCCATAGGTATTGTTGTTAACTTGTAGTAGTTGAGTCTATTGCCTTTTTCTTTCATTTTTCCTGATTCTTGTTGTTTGTAGAGTTTAGGTGTTTTTACTCCGTGTGACTAACTTGTTAATTTAAGATTATGATGTGTAGCTATATCATTTAAGCAACTTCTCACTATGAACTGGAGAATCGGGTCTTGATTGATGTACATCCTGAAAATGCATACTTTTGTTATTGGTGTAGCCAATCATATACTTTTTTAGCTCTTTTTGGGAAATATAAGGTGACTAAATATGTACTTGCAGAATTGAATTACTGCGGGAAAATGTTCCTCCTTTGAGTGAATTTGACTAAAAAATGTGGCCTTTTTATCTTAGAATTAAGTAAAGTGGGAGATGTGAAGTTGGGGTAGATTAGGGTCGGTTGGAACTTATTTTCTTAATCCATTTTGTAACACATAAGGATATGCATCATCGATGCAATACTTGAAACATTTTATTTTCATATTCAATGTAAGGAAATCTCTTATTGGTATGTTATTTGCAGGTCAGACTTGGAATGGTAGAACGGTTATTTCATTCTCTGCACCTAATGCTAACAATAGTAGATGCCTAATTGGTGGGTGGGTGGTCAAAGATATTTATATTTGGGTGATTTTTAAAGCTCCATTTGGTGGTTCTGTCTGTTCAAGCATATCCTTTTCATCCTATATTTTGATTTGATAAATTTGTATTTGTATCTATTATCATCATTCATCAATATAAGAAACCTTTTGTATATATGCAAAATTACTTTATCAATTAGCAAAAACATTCTCTCTTGACTTTGTTAGAGGAGGAAGTATCACCAATTGTGATAATGAAATTTATGCAAGTTCTTTTGTAATTTTCTCAATGACTGATTGGTGTTTGAAAATAGAAATTATAATGTACAAGTTGCAATCATTAATTTAGAATACAGAAGGCATGGGCAATGTTATTCTGGAATCTGATTTCCAGTGCTCTAAGATAATTTCAAGCAAGATCCTGAACTTCTTAACTGAGCAATTCACTATTCCTATGTAGCATATTGAAACCAAGGGAAGAAACAAAACATAAGCACTCTCTTCTTTTGACTAAAAAACATAAGCATTCTGATACATGCTCTCTCGCAAGCTTTTTCCCCTTTGCTCTCCTTCCTTCTTGTTTCTTGTAACATCCTACAATCATGATTAAGATATAATAGTGAATTTAGATTCAGTATTTTAGAGGTTTGTATTGTGCAAAAGCTTTTACCCAGTACAAAAAATTAAAAATTTGTAAAAATAGCACATTAAACATTAACAAAACAGCATAACAAGAACCAATTTGGAAGCACTAGAAGTAGAAACTTGACCTAAACATCCATAAATTAGCAACCACCAACAATCTCTTCACAAGAATGACAAACAACCAATTGTCCATTATAACAAAACCACAATTTCCACCATTTAAAATTAAACATGTTTCAACTAAAACATAAATTAAGGAAACACTTACTAGTCCCTAACATTTTAAAGTCACATTAAACCATAGTTTAAATTTCAATATACAAAATTAATTCTTTTTAACGAGTATACAAAACCAATTATTGAAAAATATAAAAAAAATTAGTATCATTTAATTATATTTATAATCAAAATAGTATTTCTTATTATAACATAATTTAAATTTGATTAGTAAATAATTAATTTAATTATTTTTATTATAATTTAATTAATTAATATTCAAAATTTGTTCATTATTAGAATATGATTTAAATATAATTAATTAATATGAATAATCATATAATACTTTTTATTATAATATAATTTGAATGTAATTAATAATAATTAAAATATTCCTTATTAAATTATGATTTGAATTTCCTTGATAAATAATTATAATATTAATTAATTATTATGTAAAGATACATTTTCATATTAGAATATTATTAATTGATAATTGAAATAGCATTCCATATAATTTAAATTTAATTAATTAATTATTATAAATAATATGTGCATATAACTTTTCATATTAAAATATAATTTTAGTTTAATTAATTACTATAAATAATTATATAGAAACAATTTTATTTTTGATAATATAAATTTTATAGGGCTGTTTTATATAAAGCCAAATGATTCCCATTTTCACATTTTTATATACTAGATAAATTATAAATATCTTGTGTCATGAGTTGTAATCTATTATGCTTTCAAAAAATAGAAAATAAATTTTAGGTGATGATATTTATAAACAAGTATTAATAATGTCAAGAAGTCTAATGTTTTTTATTGAATTAATTTATATAATATTTTATAATTTTATTAACATTTTAGTTTTTTATTTGATAAAAATTAAATATTTAATCAAATTATTAAATTTTAATTTTAATTCTTTATGTAATTTTTAGCATGTCAATTATTATTTTCTCAATTTAAATTAATATAATTGTACTAAAAATCGATTTCTATTAATTGTGTAAATAATATGAGTTGTAAATTTTATTTTATTTAGTATAAATTGACCTAATAGAATTTTATCAATTTTCATAAAAGAAATAGTATAATTATTTTAATATTAAATTTAATACTTACAATATTTAATAAAATATAACGAGAGAATTTTTTAACAAAATTTTTAAGTTAAAATAAGATAATATCAACCCTTTAAAATTATCTTTTAAAAATTAAAGAATTTTGGTAAATAATAAAATGAGACACAGGGGCAGTTTTGATATAAATGATATCTTATTCATGTTTTCTTAGGTAGTATATACAAGGGTATAGATTAGATTGTCCGATTTCCCGTGTACGAAAAATTGAGCTTCTTTTGAGTTTTCTCCCTCTTTCGATCATCAACTCCGAAAAGAAAAAATAAATAAATATATATAAAACCCATACTGGTCAACTCAGCGAGTCTCCCACAATATTTTCTCTTCTCTGTCGCGCTGAGTCTCAATTGCTGACTCGCTGATCTCTCGGCCATGAAGAACGGCCTCGGAGTCTATGATTTCAAGGAAGAAGAGGAGCTTGATGAATTCGCAGCTGGTAAAATCCTTGATAAATTTAAAAACCCTAGCATTGACAATCCCGCCTTTCTGAACGACTTGCTGGAATGCAGCACCGGTACTTTTTTAGCTTTCTATTTTTCATTTTTGTTTTTGGCGTTAGATTTTTACTTTTCCTCCAATTCTCATTTCAACGGTGTCTTTTTATAGAAGGTAATTGTGTGTGAATTAGTTTAGTTCCGCATTGCAAATTGGGAATGGATACCAAATCGATGGATTTCTTTGACTTGATTCTGTTTTCAATCTTTCATTGGTTGATTCAACTTGTAAGAATCGCTTAACTCCTAAGTCCCAATTATGATTTATTTGGTGATTAGTGAGTTTCTTTAAGATACTGGTTTGATTTCATTCTAGATTATTTTGGTAACTGTGTTTCTAATAAATTTTGTCATCATGCAAGTGTGTATCCATTCTTCTCTTCCTGGAGATATCCATCTGATGTTTGATATATAACTATTTTTATCTCGTATAGTTTTGTGTGTTAATTCAATAGTTCATTATTACATGCCTTGCAAAATTCGTTGATGATGTAATGACACTGAACAGTTCATTCTGTCAAAAATTTTCAGCTGTTGCTTCAGTTGCCAAGGAATCTGATGTCCACAAAAAAGAAACTGGGTTGAGAACATGTGTAGTTACTGATGCAATTGAATGTGATAATAGTGCTAACAATGCCACTACATGTGCTCCTTTGGAAATGGTTGAAGAGGACTTTACTTCCAGAGAAGACAATTCTATCCTAGATGCTGTGCTCCAATCAGAGTCCCAGAGTCATAAGAAAGATTCTTCTTCTAAGGTGGATAAAAAAGAATCCAAAAGTTATTTCACAGAGCAGGAGGTAAGGTCTTCATGCCATGAAACACTGTCGCTTGGGAAAGACCAATCAAACGGTGCCCTTGCCGATTCTCCATCTAATGTACTTTGACTTTCCTCTTGTTCACTAAATTATTTGAATCATATTTATTTTCATTTCCTGTAATATGAAAATTTGTGTACTTTTTCTGAAAAACTATGCAGGGAGGACTAGTTAGTTTGAAGTCAGAAGGTGATGTAAGCATGAGCGAGAGTTCTCCAGCCACTCCTGCTTCTAGCATTGCAGATGATGGTGGTATTTTTCCTTTTGATGTCTGTTCACTGAATGGCATTTTGCGCATGAATATTTAAAATGATTTATTTAGTGTCTTACTGTATTTCTCTGTTTGGTTTCAGCTATTGAAGGCCATTTATCTGATAATTATTTCAGTGCATCAGAAATGGTATAGCATTTCCTCTTTAAGAATATAATTGAATTGAAAATCTGATGCGTGGTCTGAGTTTTATACATCTTGGGATTATTCACTTGCTAATTTTTTGGTTTTCGTTCTAGTTTGCTTCTACTGGCCTTGTTCTAGTTGTCCTACATTTTTTTAATTCTGGACTTTTATTTGGGTCATTGAGTATGGTTAGGTGCTCAATATTATAAATATTTCTGGGGACTGTTATATTCAGCTGCTACCGGAAGACAGAATGCTCTTTTTTTTCCTTTTTTGATTAATCATTAATGTAAAACACATTTCACCTTTTAATTTAGAGTACCCTTTTTTTTGCAATGTTGCTTATGCCATTTTGTTGAAATATCTTCAGCTATGCACTGTTTATAGATACTTTGTGTGTTAGCATTTGTCTATATTGTCATTGCTTACTTGTGGATTGAAGAATCTGTCTACTCAACATGAAATAGATTACACATTTATTTAAGCTGCAGACAACCGTTCAGTTTTGTTTAGCAGTCAAAAGCTGAGAGAATGCTGACTCAACTTTTTTTGAAACTCACAGGATGCCGTAAATATTGGAGTTGATTATGTTTTATATCGGGATAATTACTTTCCTGGGTGCCTGGTAACTTTTTCTAGTGATGGCATCAAAATCAGTGGAATGCCTGCTTATGGAGATGAGGGAATCTTTAGCTTTGAGAGGGCAATTGATGATATTCTTCGTATTGAATCACAACAACTTGAAAGGGTGAGGGTGAGCTCTAGTTAACTCTGGAGGAGTGTTTTGTGAATTGGAATTTGCTTTGCTTTGGAGCTTTTGTCTCTCATATGTGTTGTTTGCAGTTTGGAGCTGTCATTGTTAAGCTTGATATACTGTCAAAGGATGCTGCTCAAGCTGCTAATGCCTATGGTATGGGCTAGTAGCCTTGCAGATGTATTTCCTGCATTTTGTTTATTTAATGTAGTTATGATCTGTAGTGAGTGACAAATTTTTTTCCTGAAGAGTATTGATATTTCTCTGTTTTTGGAGCCTGTGCTGACTGCTGACCTATATGGCTCATTTTTATTGCTTCAAATATTCTCATCTCATGACATGTATTAGATACCAATACTAACATTGCAAACAGCTGTATACACTATTATAATACTTAATGTGAAGTTGCAGTTTATTTTTAATCTAGTTGCTACTCTACAATGTAGTTTTTTTTTTCCAAGTTTTGAAATCCCTGTTTTAATGAATTTGTTTTCCATCTAAACTTTGGCAGGGGTTGAGCAGCTAGAGCTTACAGTTGGTGAGCCTAACTGGTCTGGGAAATTGGAAGAGATTGTGTCGCTGAATGTTAAATATTTGGCTTTATCTACCATTGTGCGAGAGTGAGTCTTCAAATTTTCATGATATTGTGGTGGTTGTTTATAGAAGATAATTCCAACACTGATTGCTCTAAATAAATATTCTTCTCTACATTTTGTGAGAATTGATTTGTTAATGTTCAAGTTTCTAGTTATCAAGTAAATGACAGTTTTATTGTTCTCACTTAAATTGCTCTGACATGGATTTTGGAGGCTTTCAGTGGTATCTGGAATGAGTTTCGTATTAACTGGCTTGCATTTGTTGCTGTTCTCTTAATTTTAAATGATACATGCTAGTTATTGAGTTCTGGAAGAATAAGCTTTTTGTATCTTTATATATCCCCATAATTCACAAAGTAGTCTTAACATTTGAACGGCTTGCTGTAAAACTATGCAAATTGGCTGTCTTTTATTTATTTATTTATTTATCAACTAGCAATACTTTCATTGTTTTGCGGTTTTCCTGTATTCTTTCCTGAGCTTTTCACCTGTTTCCTCGTAGTATTGATGTCACAATTGATGGAGTGGACTTAAATCGACAGAGGTCTTACTTTCCAGAGTAAGTGAAAGCTGATTATTTCCCCTTCTTTTATTTGAATATTAGATGCCAGTGTTTCTTTCTGCCCTTGATCTTCCATCTGTTTATCTTTATCAGTATTATTACTTCTGGTTTAAGAATAAAACTGTGCTATACCTTTTTACCTTGAAGCCATAAATTTTTCTTTCCAAACAGTTCATAGTTGGTGCCATGGAATACTTGTATATGGATGTACATATAAATGGACATCAATTATCATCTCAAGGTGTGGAAAGCTATTTGAACGAAATCTTGTGTTTTGAACCTATTGAAAAAGAATGAAAGAAAGGGAGTCTTTTGTTTGAAACCTTCCAATAGGAAGAAACTAAAAAATGATGCTTTTTGTAACATTGCACCCAATGTTATATAAATATCTATTTTTCATATTCCTGGACAAAGTGAGAAGCCCTTCAAATAATCTTTTCTTTTTTGAGATTTTTTTTTTTTTTTTTTGTATAGACTAATATTTTAAAACGAAGAGTTGATGATGTGTCACAATGGAATGAGACATTAGCTTACTTGACTTCTTGTTTTTCTAATTTTAAAATTAAATATATTTATGTGTAAAAACACTTTATTTTCTTTTACAAAAAAATTAATAGTGTATGATAATTCATTTCATTAATACTTAACTATTTAAATTGTTCCATAATTATTTTAACTTAGTAATAAATTTATCAAATTTAATTTTTTATTTTTCAACAATTAATATGTATAATACAATTTGTAGATAATTTTACGAGATCTGCATATATATACACATTAAGAATTATTGATAAACTTGTTGTTTAAGATATGAGAATTAAGGTTAAAATTGAAAATTTTCAAATATTATAATTATAATGGAAGCAGTTTTAGTACTTTATTTAAAAAATATGTTATGCAAATAAAGAAAACTAAGTAGATAGATTATTAATAAAGTGACAAAGTGATATATAAATTATATGAGCACATATCGCGGGTGTTTGTTTAGTTATCCAAAAACAAAAACGCTATGAGAATTGTTGAAGGAAGTTTATTTGCCTGGCAATTCCCACCTGTGATGATTCTGCAATTTGTATGTTTCAGAGCCATGTTTAATTTAAATAGGTATCTGAAGTGATGTGCTTTGCGTATTGATTTTGATCCTTATCAATTATCATAATTGGTGTATCATTTCATGGTACTGTTTTACCTATCATTTCAGTATGATATTGAAATGAAGAATAAAATATCTGTGCATGAGTACGTACTAAAAATCTAACATGTTACTAATTATTGACGTCACAGTTTTGATGAGGCTGTTGAAGATGTTGTTTATCCTAAAGGGGATTCAGATGCAGTTTCCATTAGTAAGAGAGATTTTGATCTGCTTCAACCTGGGACATTTATCAATGATACAATTATTGACTTCTATATTAAGTAAGTTCATTTTCAGGCCTATATGCTTTCTTTCAAAAGATCTGCGCATTCCATTTGTTTGACTTGGTTATAGAACTTGATTTTTTTCATTTTTGCAGAACTTGATCCGATTTTATCTTAGACACGTGATAATTATCTGTTCAAAAAATTAAAATAGTTAACCATCAATTTGTATTGCAAAATTGTAGAAGTAGAACTCCTCTCTAACATATTTGCAGTTCCAGTCACTAGTTTTCATTGTCTATGATTGTTTCCACTTTCTACTGTTAAATATCTTCTGTTTTTAATTATTTGGTTGCCAGATATTTAAAGAATCAGATTCCTCCTGAAGAAAAGCTTAGGTTCCACTTTTTCAATAGCTTTTTCTTCCGTAAGCTTGCTGATCTAGACAAAGATCCATCCAGTGCTTCTGATGGTAGGGCTGCTTTTTTACGGGTTCATAAGTGGACGAGGAAAGTGGATATTTTTGCAAAAGACTATATATTCATCCCCGTGAATTTCAAGTAAGGAAGTGGATTTGAAATAACCTTATGTATTCTCGGAAATGTGCTTTTTTGGTATTTCACTGATGCAATTTCGACATGCTTTTTGATGGTAGTCTTCACTGGAGTTTATTAATAATATGCCATCCTGGTGAAGTGGCTAGTTTCAATGGTGAGTTATTGTGAGATCTTCCATGATGTTCGTTTTTCAGCCTTCCATTAATGTAATATGTGCGGTATTTCAGATAAAGACCTGGGAAAATCTCCTAGAGTCCCATGCGTATTGCATATGGATTCCATCAAAGGAACTCATGCAGGTCTCAAAAACCTTGTTCAAAGGTATTCTAGAGTTAATATTGTTGTCTTCTAAGCTTTTATGGTCAATGTGTTGCTATTATAATCATATTCTTTTCTTATGCTTTTGTTCATTTGTTATTTTATGTGGGGTTAGAACTAGAGGGTGAGTGTATAAGTGTTTTCAGTTTTGCGTCAATTTTTTTATTGGCATAAAGTAACTTTCAAACCAAAACCCTTAATGCATATTCCTAGAGTCAGTCACAGATATATTTCTGATCTCTTTTCTCACTCTTGAATATTTTTGTGTCCCTATCATTACCCACTGAAAGTAATTTTAACACATTGTCATCTTTGTCATTTTAGAGGACACAAGTATTCTTCTGAGTCTGGCATCCTTCGGTGTGGTATGCTGAGGTTTCTACTCCATGTCTGTTAAATTTCGTGTCTCCCCTATTTGATTAAAACTTACAGTTCAAAAACTTCTGATCAAATGTACCAACAAGTCATGCTTGTTTTTTTTTTCCCAAAAGCAAAGTTGTGATTTATTATTTTATTGTTGGAATTCCAAAATTTATTTGCCAACTGCTTGGTGGTAATACAGAAATACATTGGCTAAATTATCCCTATTGATTAGAGAACCAGTGGGTTAATAAGGAGTACTAAACTCACTTGCATACCACCTGGAAATACATTCAGCAGAAGTTTCGCGTGATTTGATATTCCCCAATGATTTTTGGTACAAATGTGTTTTTGACAAAATTGTCTGCTCCATCCCATATTATCCTTTTCTGTGACAGATTGACATTGGAATAAATATGCTTATCTGGAAGCTGCATGTTGTGATTGATTAATTTGTTATTTGTACTTGGAATTGACAGTTATCTGTGGGAAGAGTGGAAATCAAGACAAAAGGAGACATCAGAAGATTTGTCTTCAAAATTTTTGAATTTGCGGTTTGTCCCACTCGAGGTATAACATCTCTTACTCTGATATTAGCTACTTCGTAAAATAGGCTGTAGCATTATGAAGACAATTGACATGAAATCTACTTCTTGCTACTGAGGTACCATAGTCAGAATTATTTTCAAAATTTAATGTTTGCCTATTTGAAATTTAGATAGGCTAGAGTTACCATATGCAGTTGCATTCCTGTTGGGTGGTCGTGACACATTAACATGGTCCTGCCAACACCAACACTGCCTGTTTATTAATCATGCCAAATGTTTCTAACCAATACAGGATATTTAAGCAGGTTACAGAAATATTACAGTTCTGACAGTTAATAAGTGTGTTATTATGGTCATGCACAACCCCAGAACTCGCCACTTTAAAATTTTAAATTTCACATCAAAGATGTTTCATCCTTGATATTGTAATACATTCCATGAATAACTGGGTTAGGAGGATTGGGTTGACATGCCCAAACACAATATGTTTAGGTAAATGGGTGTTGGAGTCAACCCTTACATGGTTAGGGTAAACAAGAACATGATGCATTTAATGGGTCTACCATTTATGACACAGAACCCATTAAGGCTTAACTCTAATCCCTGCCTTTATGTGGTAAATCACAATCACGTGTCATATGACCCATCTTGACACTACGAGATTAAACTTACAAAATTACTTGATGGCTTGATGGCAACCCTCCCCGCACTTGGGAGTCAAGCCCTTGAAAATGCCGTGTTCTCAGTTCTCACAATTGGATAGATTGCATATTGTTACTGCTTTTTAACTATTTCTAGCTGTTGAGGCAGAAGAGGTCAAACAAAAAAAAGTGTTTATTAGGCGTACAATTTGTTTTTGAGAGAGAAACAATTAAGAGTATGAACTAACCATAATTGGGCAATTCCATTATTAGAAGCACCATCTAGTTACAAGTAGATATGAAACGCTTTCGTGCTATTCATTTTCCTTAATTTTACCCAACCTCATTTAAATTATTGACAAATATTTGTTATTTCTACTCTTTTAAGTTCAAAACATGACAGTATTTCATGTGTTACGCCTTATATTATATCCATATTTGTGAAGCAATTTAAAAATCATTATTGGTGACTTAGCCTTTATATGTCAGTGCATGCAAAATACTTTCTTGTTCTGACATTTAATCCATATTCATTGCAGCTGCCACAGCAGGAAAATTTATATGATTGTGGCCTATTTCTGCTTCACTACCTGGAGCTATTTTTGGCAGAGGCTCCTCTGAATTTCAGTCCATTCAAAATAAACAAGCTCTCCAAATTTGTAAGTGGATTTTGCACCATTGGAAGTTTCTCACTGATCTTGTCTTTTAGTGAGCGCTACATTTGGATTCCATGTGATGTTCATATAAATCTTAGCAGCTGATAATTCAGCGATTTTATGATTGTACTAGATATATAAATTGACTTGATTGTTTGGTTTTCTTTGTGCTTATTTGCTTAGCCATTTATGGTCAACTTTTCCATTACAGCTTAACGTTGATTGGTTTCTCCCTGCTGAGGCTTCTCTGAAGCGTACTCTCATCCAGAGACTAATTTCTGGGCTCCTTGACGATCACTCTCGGGAGCGTTCTTCTGATAATTGCATTGATGAACCAGGATCTAGTTTTCCAGAAAATAATGAAAAAGCAAATCGAGCTGAGTTTGTTTCAGAGAGATGCACTTCGAGTGTAGCTTGTCATGGAAACCTATCAAATTCCGACGCAGGAATTGAAATCACTCTGTTGGAAGCATCCTCAATGAGGAATTCTGAGTGTGTTAATGATCCAGGCTTGGTTCTCCGGGAATTTTTTGAGCCGGGAGCTGCTACAGGTTCATTACTTGCACATTGTTCATCGTTTGACCAGTCATCTTATTACCATCTTAATGGTGCTATGTCCCAAGAGATAGAGGTATCAACATTTCTTCACCATTAGCATATTTATCCTCTTCATGTCAGACTGTTTCATGGAAAATTGATCTGTGTTTGTCTTCAATAACAGGATGATGCAGAAGATGGGGAGCAGTTCATGTATTATCCTTCTGGAGAGTCTATATTTCAACAAATTCCTTGTATGACAGCGCAAGCTTGTTCTGTTCCACATTCACTCAGAAGTTTTAGGGCTGATCCTTCTTGGAATCGAGGAATTTCTATGGAAAGACAGAATGATGGCTCATCTCCAGAAACATCAGAATGCGCCTCTGATGATTCTGACATTGGGATTATTGAGAATTACCCAATTAAGAAAGATGTTGATCTTTGTCAAAAACAGAAAATTGATAAAGAATCTCAGTCAATGGAAAACATCAAGTGTTCACCGCAGACACTTGTTTCAGGCTCTATTGAGATGCTGGAGAGCTCTGCCGTTAAAGTTACAGAAGACTCTGAAAGGATACAAGATGAACAGAAAATTGATCAAGAATCTCAGTCTATGGCAAACATCAATTGTTCAGCACAGCCATATGTTTCATGTTTTATTGAGATGCCGGAGAGCTCTGCCGTTAAGGTGACAGAAGACTCTGAAAGGATACAAAATGAACAGAAAATGGATCAAGAATCTCAGTCAATGGAAAACATCAAGTGTTCACCGCAGACACTTGTTTCCTGCTCTATTGAGATGCCGAAGAGCTCTGCCGTTAAAGTTATGGCGGATTCTGAAAGGATACAAAATGGTGATGGGAGTATTGATCTTGCCTTTAATCAAGAATATCCAACTTCATTGCATGCAGATGCTGACACCCTGGAAAATGGGTTGCATCAACATTTTGATAAGGATGCAGGGCTGTCTGGCAATGATAATATGCAAACCACGGTCGATAATAGGATGGTGGGGTCAAATGAGAATGAAACAATTAACGATGGCATGATGGCAGAACCAGAGGAAGAACATGCAGCAAAAAGGCGAAAGGTAACACTTAAAGAAGAAGGAAACAAAAATCCCAGTGGAAGCCTGTCGGAGGATCTACATTTGTAATTTAGGCTGTAGATGGAGGTATCATTCTTGATTTTTTGTTAACATAATTATGAATATGGATCTCACACTAGGTGATATGCCGTTCTGTGAATAGTGCTATGGCCCTATTTTAACCGATAAATAGCATTAGTATGTGTACACGTGCGGAGTTGTGTTAATATTGGAAGGGTTTAGAATGGTGTTGGGCATAGCAATCTTGACACTAGGAATTAGGACACCAGTCTTGTAATGCTTGCCTTAGATGTTGTTTAGTGAAAAAGGTAACGACTCTTCAGTCATCGGTTTTTATTCTATTTTTCTCTCAAATAGGTAAAGATATAGCAGCTTACTGTAGCAAAAATGTAGGCATAGTTTGGTAGTGGTGATATTTCGTTGCTTTGAACATTATGAAGAAATTCATTCAATTTCATCATATGATAATTAGTGCATGATTTTATATATTTTGTTGCGTTGGTGGAAGCCCAATTACACATGTATGGGTGAATGCTCCAAGTCTGTGGGATCTAAGAGAAAGAAAAGCATCTCTAGAGGGGAGAGGGGTGGATGCTCCAACTGAATGGGATCTAAGACGACCAAATTTGAGCATCCTACGAAATTTTCAAAATGCTAGCCTGCTATATGGTAAATGCATTCTGAATAAAAATGCTTGCCGCCTGGAGGTTGCGAAACTCGTTGGTAAAACTTTCTATTTGCAGCTGTTTCAAGATGAACACTTAGATTTTGGAGCTTGTTCTTATGTAAACATTTTGGCAAAGCCTATAGTCTGAGACTGTAATGATTCTGACGGTGGTACAAAGCAATTTTTTGGTGAACTGCTCCAGTCCTCCTCTATTGTTAATGGCCTCTGGGTACTTGATTGTCGTATTGTGGATCCTAAACATCCCAATACTGTCCTTGGTTGTGTGTTTTGTGACCGTTATAACTTTTTATGGCATCCGCCCTCATAAATTTCGTGCTGGTCATTATGATTCAAAAATGTGTTACGGAGAGTTCTTGTTCCCGCCAACCTGGAAAACAAGTAAATTCTACCTGATCCGTTAATTCATTTACTAATTCTTTTTTTGCCCCCTTGAATTACCGATTTAACCAATAATCAAATCATTTCGAATTAGATGAATTCAAACCATCACCCGAATTAAACTATTTAACAAATTAGCGATTGGGAAAATGACAAAACTATACCCCTTTTATGTTTTTTGAACAAAATAGATCCTTGTTTTTTTTTTGAAAAAATAGATCCCCTTAATAATATGTTTGTGGTAAAAAACAGAGCCCTTTATTTTTCAATTGAAATCCTCCTCCACGCGCGATTCTGTTAACATAACTCTTCCTTCTCTCGATAATTTCTTCTTGCTGCCGGAATTAATGGGGCTGCCACTGTCGATCTCGATGATTGCTGCTGATGTTTCCGATTTTTCGATCTCTATGTTCTTCGTTTCAGTATATTGAAGAGATTTCCGATCTCTAACATTGTTTATTTTCTCTTTCTATTTTTTTATTGAAACATTGCTCATAGAAATAGAAATACAATCTAGTCTACCTCCTGCGACCCCGGCGCACAATACACCTATCTCATCACCGCTGTCTCCTGCGCCTTCAGATCTGTCTTCTGCTGCTTCGTAAGTTTTCTGTTTTTTCTGATGTTTAAGCTGAATTTCTATTTGGGTTTGTTAATTTATTAATTTAGATCTAAAACTGTTTTTCTATTTAACTGAGATTAATAATGAAATTACACAAAATTTTCATTTTAGATATGTTTTTATATTTAAATGACCGATCTTGCATGTGAATTTTTGTTTGATGATTATTTGATAGTTCAATCACAATGAATGCGTGCAGATTTGATAATTTAACACTTAATTCTGTTTGTTAAAAGTTTTTATATATTTTCCTGTTCTTTTGGTCTTTAGTTGTATATTGCATTGAGTTTTCTGAATTAATTTAGCACGAATTCAAAGTTTAACTCGGGCGATGCTTTTGTAAAATATTAGCTATGGATTTGTGGACGTGATTGTATTTATTGATGAAATAATTTTAAAACTTAAACTTGAAGGGTTGAAGCTTAGTTTTAAACTCTAACGCACTCATCTGCATAGATGAATAAACAAGGATTGGTTCTGGTTCTTCACATAGAAACTGTATGCCTATCCTGAGGTTTGTACCAAATGATTGTAAGTTCATTTATGTGCCGTTAGGCTGCAATTTTCTTGGTCAATAATTAACAACTGATTTTGCAGGTCTAATTGCATGGAAAATAGAATAGTTAGCCTATTTTTTTTCCAGTTAAATGTAGGACATATGAAACTGAAGGTACCGTTGCACATGAGAGGGCTCCTATTTTAGGTAAACTACTAACCAATGGTGCTAGTAATTTCCTTGAGATGTTTTCACAACATTAAGATGCTTTCTGGGAATATATAAGTCTATTATTTTGAATGAAACATGTTTTTGGCAAGATGCTTTTTGTAATTAGCATACTAGTTATATGGATGTATACTAGTTATAAAATCCAAATTGTTAAAAGCTGTATTATTATCTCTGAAGAGGTTGATTTTATGATCAAATTAAGGTAAAAGCATGGAAATATCCCTTTTGTTAATGAAAATTAGACACTATGTAACTTTATTGCACCGGAAAAACTATGTTATGGACCTCTCTTTTTATTGAATTTATCTCAAACTATGTTATTCTAATTAAATATGTGTTGAACATATTTTTAACCATACTTGAATATGTTTTGAAATAAGATTTCTTTAAAAAAAGAAATTTGTTGTCATGGCTAGTACTCTAGCGTACAATTTTTTTTTTTTAAAAAAAAAATCTATACATTATATATATATTTTGCTTTTATAGAAACTCTTTGAGATTAGTGATTTTAGGCAGGATTTGTCTTTTTGTGCTGCACCAATATCATGAGTTTATTTAGTGCATAATTTGTCAATGCTAATGCAAAATTCGATGAGTTTTTTTAGTGCAGAATATGTCTAGTTTGCTACACAATTTGATGAGTCTCAGTGCAGAATTTGTCAAATTTAAAATAATAAGACATCTAATATGTTGTCCTTGTAGAAATGAGTTTCAGAAATTGGAGAAGGTGAAAGATGCATGTCAATAGACGGTGTCTGCAATTGGAAGAAGTTAGAGAGAAGATGGGGGATTGTAAGAGGTAATTCACAATAACAACCATCTCTATCTTTATTTTCTGTTGCACTTGCTTTTGCTTGCTCTAGACAATGATTTCAGCTTAACATGTTTTTAACAATACTTGAATGTGTGTTGAAATAAGCTTTCTTAAAAATAATCTGTTAACATGTTATTCTAATTTTAACATGTGTTGAACATAACACAATTTTGTTGTTATTTTGTTATTGTGTATATGTATAATTGTTGATATATTACCTGAACGTTAATTGTACATCCTTTGAACACTTTGTGTATATGCATTTTGGCATCAGATTTAACAATATGTGTGTATTTAATAGTATGATCATATTTTGTATGAATGTTGTGTTTTTGTATTGTTAAAATTCTTTTGATGCTTATTAATACTTAGATAATATCTGAACAAACTTTGAATATGTGTTGAATAGAGTTTTATATTCTGTTTTGTGGTGTCATTAAATTTTTTTAAAAAAAAGATAAGGAAAAGAGGTTAAGTACTTCTATATGATTTTCCGAGATTTGCTATTTTAGAAAATTCTTATATATTTTGAATAAGTTTTGAACATTCTTCGAATTATGAGTTTATTTGATTAATTCTTTAAGTCTTGTTTCATTGGTGTGATTCTTTTTTATTTTTTAGTTTTTTGCTTGTGATTTTTGAGTTCTCAACATCATTTGAATAAATTATAGCATACTTTCAATAAAATAGTTTTGAACATGTTTTGAATATCTGTACTTTAAACAAAATAGTTGTGAGCATACTTTGAACATGTGTTTAACATATTTTGAACATTTTATTTTCTAGATTCTAGAAGGATTATCAAATCTATTGCGACAATTGATTTGAAGAAGTTAGAGGTTTAATTGTGCTATTTAACAATTTTGTATTATAATTAATTTTTTTTAATTATTTGTTGTATAAAATATTCATTCTTCCATTAATTTAATTTAATATATTTTTAATGTGTTTTTTATTTTTTATTTAATTATTTAATATATTCGGTTAATTAAAATTAATTTATAATATATTAGAGTATTGAAGAGTGTAAACTCTTTAGATGAGATTGGATTTGTTTTTTAAGCTTAATATGAGTTAGGAATTCTACTTTAATTTCAAAAATTTAATGGGTCCATTTTTGTTTAAAAAATGGTCTATTTTTATCATTTATTTTTAAGGGTTCTATTTTTGTTTTAAAAAAAAAATTAAATGGGGGTCTATTTTTTATCAATTTTGTATAAAGAAATCTCTATATTCGACCATTGCTCATACCTATTTGTATTTAGTTGAGGGATTAGGTGGGCTGAATCTCTTTTTTCTTCGCATATTGGTTTTTTCCTTGGTATATTGATTCCTTTAATTTGTGGATTTTGTTTGCAATAAATTTTCGGCTGAATTTCATCTCATATAACGAATTTTACAAAATTATTGGACATTTTTTTTTTAAAATTAAAATTTTCCCTTCCAATTACACTTGCTCGAATGCCCACCTGATTCATGCACACTCGATTCAGCTTAAGCATCTAACAAGGCGTTTAAGCATCTAACAAGGCTAATGGTAGTGGTGGTCATTGCCAGTTCGGCTTGAAAAAATCGACGGTTTTGATCTGCCATTTAACCGGAATTGGACCTGCTTCAAACTGGAACTGAACCGGAATCATAAGAGAGGCGATCCGATTCAGATTCAATTCAAACATTTTCTACTCGCAAACTGCTGGTTAATCATCCAAAAATCTCCAATTCGAAATGCTCAAATTGTTTTGCCATAAACCGTCAGTTAACCGTGAACCGCTGGTTAACTTGCCTGGCGATGAACTGCCAGTCATCGGTTTGATCCCGATTCTCTCGCTGAATTGTGACCCGCTGAGTTGCATCTCAAATCTAGCTTGCCCGTGTTCATGTGTAAAATTGTAAATATGTTTAATATTATTTAAGTTGTTTAACACTTGCACCAATTTATTAGATAAATTGATAATATAAAAAAAAAAATTTTGAACTATCAAAATAAATTTGTAATCTAATTATATTTTTAATTTTTAAATGACTCAATTTTTAATTTTCAGAAGGGTTGTATTTATTTTATTTATAAATTATTTACATGTTTATTATCATTAAAAAGCTATTATTTTAAAATTATTTTTAACAAAATATAATTTCTTATGGTGGTGGAATTTAATAGGTAACTTGAAAAATCCATAAATAAACTAAAATTCATACTAGGGAAATTCGTTAGTTCGTTGCGAAAATGTACATACTCGCCTTACAAAACAAACTGAAGGTGTAGATCCAAACCGTGAGGGCGCCAACACCATAACCCAGCCTCTTCTCCTGCAAAATCTGTGTACTTCTTCCCAACAGAGAAGTGAATCCTCCACTCCTTCACTTTCAAATGCTATGATTATTTGCAATTAGCATTAGTTTTCTCATTGTTCGATCAAATTCCGAAAATTATAATTTAGGATTAGGGTTCCTGCATCGAACCAGGAAAAAATGAAGCAGCTTTTTTACGGTCATCAGAACCAGTCACAAAGAACGGCATTTGCGGGTCTTTTCGTCCTTCTGCTTCCCATTTTCTTCCCTCATCTCTTCAACCAATTGGGCCGAGCTTGGCCTTCCCTCTTCTCTGTAAGTTATTCTATCCAGCAACTTCTTTTTCTCTCTGTGTTGTTTCTAATGGATTTATTGGATTTTGAATTGTGTTGCAGGAATGGAATGCTCCGAAACCTAGACATTTGCCTCTTCTAAAAGCTGCATTGAGTCGACCAATTGTAAGTATGTGTCTTTTTTTTATTTGGGTCTAATTTATTTATTTATTTTTTTAATTTTTTCTCCATTTCCTTAATCAGAGAAAATATATACTTTTTTAGCTCAGTAGGCAACAGTTTGATCTTTGGTCACCCTTGCCTCATCAAGGATGGAAACCATGCATTCAATCGGATACTAATTGTAAGTGTTTAAATTGTGCATATTTTGATGTTTGCATTATATGTTGTTACAATTTCTGATTAGCTTGCATTCATTTTGAAGCATTGCCCCAAAAGTCTCGTGGATATATCCAGGTATTTCTTGATGGAGGATTAAACCAGCAGAGAATGGGAGTAAGTACCAACCAAGAAACGTTTCTGTGGCAATATGTGATTATGTGTGAATGATTGTTGTAATTACTAATTCTGTTTGAAATGGAGTAATTGTAATTTACATATTCGACTTTCTTTCTCTCGTATTTTGAAGATATGCGATGCAGTAGCCGTTGCTAAAATATTAAAAGCGACACTTGTGATCCCACACCTTGAAGTCAATCCAGTCTGGCAAGATTCAAGGTAGTCTACAAGTTGCATTGCGAATTCTTATCCAAATTTGAGACCTTGAAGTGAAAGTCATGTCTTCTTGTGCAGTTCATTCGAGGATATATTTGATGTGGATCATTTCATTGATGTCCTGCGTCATGAAATTTCTATTGTTAAGGAGCTTCCCTATGAATACTCTTGGAGTACACGTGAGTATTATGCTACAGGTATACGAGCTACTAGAATCAAGACAGCGCCTGCCCATGCTTCGGCTAACTGGTATCTGGAAAATGTGTTGCCTGTATTGCAGAGGTAGGTAGATTTTATAGATCAATGTCGATAAATATAGCAACATCTTTTGGAGTTTCTTACTTGAGATTGTTCTATTCCATGTTGATATGTTAAGTTGATTTTCTTAGTTCTTTACTTGTGTCTCTCAAATTTATATTATCCATTGAAGTTCACCTCTTTTGTTTTTGCCCCTTTGTGTATTCTGCTAGTTGCTTAGCATTTCATTGTAAATTCATTTTTCATTTCTTTTCCTAGTAAATTATTTATAGGTGACCCAGGGCATAAAGATTTCCTGCAATGTTATGGTAGGTTTTCTTTGATAACTGTAATTAATAGGAAAATTTGAAAGAGGACATTTCTGTTTGCTTGGTAATCTTTTCGTTAAAGAAGAAAAAGGAACAAAAAAATTGACATTTTGAATGCTTACCCGACATCATATAATTTGATGACATATTTGTAAGTTATTGTCGTTATGGAACCATTACTATCATATTTTATCACATTTTTTGAATTTCTAGAATTTTTTGGCTTGGTCATTAATTTTTATCTCAATGCTAACTGAACCGTTTTTCTTTTTCCTATGATTTTGTAGAATTTTCAGCCTAATTAGCATGAAACATCAGCTTGGTGGTGTATAATGCAAGCCCTAAATGCATAACATCGATTGATATAACATTCGCTTTAAAAGAATATTTTCGGTGTATCAAATGAATTTTGTTTCTTATTTTCATCTTCTGATATTTTTTTATTCTTGCAGTTATGGGATTGCTGCAATTGCTCCATTCTCTCATCGTTTGGCTTTTGACAAAGTACCTGTGAACATCCATCACCTGCGTTGTAAAGTCAATTTTGAAGCTTTAAGTTTTGTTCCTCGTATAAGGGCATTGGGAGACACACTTGTTAATCGTCTACGCAATCCTCCTGGTAGCTCAAGGACCAAGCCCTTGAGGGTGGGAAGAGATGATACTGTGAAATTGGGATCCAAAAAGTTTGTTGTGTTGCATCTTCGCTTTGACAAAGTATGACCCTGAACTCATGAAAACAATTGGTAAACTTTTACTTTTGGACATGCAAATGGAGATATAGACATGCTAGAGCATATAATTCTGATGTCTTTTACTTTGAAAGAAGAAATTATTTTCCCAAGTTTTCAAAAATTTACAAGCCCTGGAGTGCCCATAAGCTGAATTTTATTAATTTCTCAGAAGAGTTCCTTGTTTGTCAGCATTGGTATTTGCTTGTCATTTTGCCTTAATCTGAACCTTACAGGATATGGCCGCTCATTCTTCCTGTGACTTTGGCGGTGGCAAAGCTGAAAAACTTGCTCTGGCCAAATATCGCCAAGTACTCTGGCAAGGGAGGGTATTAAATTCACATTTTACAGATGAGGAGTTGAGAAGTCAGGGCCGTTGTCCATTGACTCCTGAAGAGATTGGATTGCTGCTAGCAGCTTTAGGTTTCGGCAATAGCACTCGGCTCTATCTTGCTTCACACAAGGTTAGTTAGTCTTTCCTTTTTTCTTCCAAAAATGTATGGAGTTCCATGGAATATTTGGGCACTCATTTGACATCCATGTTAGTCTTATCATATATGCCTTACTGATTACTTATTTCCTACTGAGGATTTGAAGCTTGAAATTTTAATTTCAGGTTTATGGTGGAGAAGCAAGAATCTCTACATTGAAGCAATTGTTTCCCTTTATGGAAGACAAGAAAAGCCTGGCTACTGAAGAGGAATTGGCTGAAGTTGAAGGGAAGGCTTCATTATTAGCTGCAGTTGACTACTACGTGAGCTTGCAGAGTGATATATTTATATCTGCTTCTCCAGGGAACATGCACAATGCTATGGTAAAACATTCTTTTAAAGCTGTAGTTTCACTTGTATCCTCCTGTCAATTCCGGGAAATAGGCTATAATCTGAAATTGTTGGATTTAAGATGAAATTTACTTTTAATGGCAGCTGGGACACAGGGCTTATCTAAACTTGAAGACTATAAGACCAAATATGTTGCTGCTTGGGCCTCTTTTTCTGAACAAAAGCATGGAGTGGTCAGAGTTTCAAGTTGCTGTGGTGAATGGGCATAAAAATAGACATGGGCAGGTTAGAATGAGAAAGCAGAATCAATCGATATATACATACCCTATTCCTAATTGTATGTGTCAATCCTAACATGGACAGACGCAGAAAATAATTTTAAATCTGCAATTTCGTGCACATCTGCAAGGTGCTCATGCTACCATCTTTCTTCTGACATGTATATAGCCAGTATTCTTAATATTTTGGTTCTGTGGTGTATGATAGATAAGAAGATTGATTTCACTTCATTTTGCAGCACGTAAACTTGGTTATAATCCACTTTCCATGTTGATGAAAATAATTTGGCTTTCTGCGACTTAACTACATCTGTAAGCATTCAAATTGTAATCTATTCAATATTTCAGCAATGCAATTCTTTTCCTTTAACTGGTTTTTTCAAGGAAGATTGTGGAACAAAATATCCTGTCTGCAATCTTTTGGTAACTTCAACTACAAATACAGCTGAACAAAGATAGTTTACTACAATTAACAGTTAAGATGGTTTCTGCACATCAAATAATAAGCACATTGGCTAGTCAGTCAATGCCTCTTCCTTCAATATTTTGTTTTCCTTTTTCTCTCTTCAGCTATTCCTATTTTAAGAATTATTTACAAACAAGGGAACTTGATAGCTTATGGAACAGCATACGACAGCTTAAAAAACACAGCCGTCGCATTCCTGAATAATTTTGATGGTCGAGACTCAGGAGTTGCATACACAGAATTTGACCATGTATCTTCGTTCTTCACCCTGTCAGTCAATCCGACTTGGAACTATTGGCAGCTGAACATCTTTCTCATCCTTTCCAGCAGAAGGTGACCCCCCACCATTCCGGCTTGCGGCCAATTCCTTTTCCTTAGTCTCTGAAGGGAAAGGAGATGGACAATCTTCTTCCTCTATTGGGAGTGTTCGTTTTGAGCCCTCAAGAGCAACACCAAGAACAATGTTGTCCTCCAATGGAGGCCTGACTACTGTTGCTGGTGCAGCAGACCTGTCCGCATCCTGTTTAGACTGGGGAATGGTTGCAGCGATGTCATTTCTTTTAGGTTCAGTAACTGCATGTTCTTCAGGTGCTGTCCTGCCTGGATTTATGTCTTCAGAATTTACCCCAATTTTCTCTTTCTGTGTGTCTTCCATGCTTCCACTAGGTTTCTTTGTTTCAGAATCGTTTTGCACTGCATTATCAGGAAACGGTCGTGCAAGCAGTGGGTCAGATTCTGCCACTGCTGAAGACTTGGAGTCGGGGGTCTTGGCTGCAACCTTATCACTTTTTGACTCGGATATTGGCATTGATCCTGTATTGGGATCTGATTTGGACTCAGATGTCAAGGCTTCTTCAGCTTTTGCATCTTTTTCCCCATTAGCTCGTACTGAACGAGTTGAAGCCTTAGTTTTATCTTCACTGTTGACTTTATATGAGGGTTCGACTAGCAAGAGTGGATGGTTAGCAGCTGCTCCTGAGCGACTAAAAATAGTGTCGGCGAATGGAAAATTATCTACATCAGCTTCATTATATATCTTCTGCACAGTACGGATAGGTGTGGCAAGCCGAGCCCGGTGATGGCTTATAACTCTAAGAAGATCCAGGATTACAGCTTCCTGTTACATTGCATTTTTCAGTTGCAAGTCAGCTAAATATCCAGGATTACAGCTTCCTGTTACATTGCATTTTTCAGTTAGTCTCTTACCTTTACACAAAGGTACTCTTCAAAATGTGAGGTTTTCACAAAGCACGATACCAAAATCTGCAACAAAGGCCATCAAGAGATAGTAAGAATTATTTTTTTTTTTCCAATACAATAGATAGTAAAATTGACATTGAAGAACATCCAAACATTAGTTATCAAATGAAAAAACACAAACAATTCAAAAGAAAAACAAAAACCCATTTATGAAGGAAATACAACCAAATGAAGTCCAAAGACCAATGTTAATGCATTTCATGTCTTCAACACCAAAACAATACAATCTCAAAAATAAACCTTTTAATCTTCAAAAAGAAGGCAAATTTAATGATAAGAATGAGAGAAGGGAATATGTTATCGGGACATTTCTTCTCAGAAACACATTTTGATCTTCTGACTGAATATCTTGATGCAAATCCTACTAGGAATGGAAGATATATAAATATCTGAATTTCCAGAGTAAACAAGGAAACTAGACCCTCACCATAAGAGCCTGATTCTCTGGGTTAACTTTGTCCAAGAAAACCCTCCTGTGCAACCTTTGCTGCTCTACTTGAGGATTTTTGGCCAAAACCTTGCGCATATCAGCAACTATATTCTGCACATAGAAAATGCATGATCTAAATAATTGTCTAAATTAAATAGAGATGAAAAACATCCAATAGATTTCATGTGAAATTACTAAAGAATTAGGCAAACTGAAATTGCATCTCACATTAATTTTGTTGACATCCAAGTGACTGATGGCAAGGTGGGTCTTAATGCGCCAATGAGTCTTCTGGCTAAGATTTCTAACAACATTCATAGTGAATTTATGGTTTGGAATATGAACTGCTTCACGGTCATCACCTCTTATGATTGTCGGTGACCACCAACCCACATGCTGGAACAAGATAAAAGATCAATTAGGAAAAAATAAACTATATAATACAAAACTGACCATGGTTAGTTCAATTTCTTGTATGCATCACAGAAGGAAACTTGTCTCTTACTTCCAATCCCTAATTTGGACGCTAATTAAGTGTATTTCCTTTTTTTTTACAACAAGATTAGTGGAGGGGAGAATAGGAGAATACAAACCTCAACAGTGCCAGAAACTTCATAGCCTTCGATCTTTGTCTGAATCCATTCATTCAAAACAAATGGTCGTGTTGCATGGATCATTATACTTGAAAGAAAATTCGTAAATATCTGAATGCAGAAAACAACCAAGTAAAGAATTACCGCAAACCAAAGTGCTCCAATAATCAAGAGGAAATACAGCATAAGACATCAAAATTTCAACATGTTCCAATTACAGCATAAAAAAACCAGAATAATTACCTCACGACCAGCAAGGGTAAGCAATACCGTACCAAGACCTCCAGCTGTGACCCACCTTTGGGTAGAGAAACCCAGCAATTCCATGAACAGTGATACAGCAGCAACCCAAACTGCACTATAAACAGCTTTTCCAGCAAAATTAAATCCCATCTGCCAGGTCAAGAAAGAACTTAACTTAAAAATCACATAGCTTTCCCGCTCACAAGATAATAATCTCAAACCAACAAAAAAAAATTTCATGCAAAATATTTGAATATTCAAACAATGCAAATTTAATTTAAGAATGTCCAAAACATGGTCTTTATAAAATGATAGCTTTGAAGTGTATGGATAAGGCACTTCCTCATTTGCAGATTATGCTTAATCAGAATATGGATACTTCTAAACCATAGGAGCTATAATATATTAAGGTAGGGGCATAACTAATGAATGGAAAAGGACATCTAAGATACAGAATATTGACAATCTTGTGTAGTCTATGAGAACAAAAGCAAGTTGCAACATTCAACAGGGTTCAATTGTTTCAATGCGAGGAGTTATTGGTCTAAGTAGAACACATCAAAGAGATAAGAGTGTCATTCAAGCATTTGACAGGCTAATATCTGAAGCTAGAGAGAGGTAAGAGAAAAGAATCTCTGTGAACTTATCAAAGTGGCTAGGACTGAGATTTACTTTGACTATCCTGTTGCTGCTGAAAGGCAAATTCAATTATTTCAGTGCAAATATAGCAGCAATAATGGCAAGCACATGAATCAATAGACAGTGAGTAGACTGTAGAATTCACGGAACTTACATTTCTTGCATCATTGGAGTCATTTGTCTCTGCGAAGAATTTTTGCACCTGTTGAATCAAGCTGTGACAATGAAACAAAAACATATTAAAAAAAAAACTATAATTCGAGTAGAAAGTAAAGGAACAAGGAAAAACAAAAGGATTTTACAAACATTGAATTCAATCCAACATTTACAGAAGTAAATAGAACACAAGGAAAGCTAAGAACATATTAAAACTAAAACTACAAGCAAAAACTGAATCTTATGTGGTGGGCACATCAGAGGACAAAGTTGCAGATGCACACAAAATTTGACCCAGAGGCAAAGCCCAACAACAATTGTTCCAGAACAAGGGAATAAAATCATCATCATCATCATATCCTCAAAAAAGAAATCATCATTATTTTCTTTAATGATGATAAACAACATTTACTAGTTCTGGCTAAAAATGGTGAAGATAAAATTAATCAACTGCCAAGTGCTTGAGCAAGCTAGATCCAAATATCACAGAAATTGCAACATCCCAAACATATGCAAAGTTCAATGGCAGGGACACATACCTTGACACACAATAAGCAAATGCCAAAACAGTTGATAATGATCGTATGAAGTTTACAAGTCTTTGCTTCACAGCTTGGCTTGCTTCTGACTGAAGAACTACAGGATCTAATGCTCTGAAAGATGCAGAGAGTTACCACTAAATGATACTGGAAAGTAGGCATTTAAAGGTTTATCCTAAAATCCCCAAAATACCTGCATATGAGTAATGCTCCCGTCCATAGTAGCAAAGGTTGAAGGTATGAAGTCATAACATGATGAGTGCTGCTTTTATTCCAATTACTATCAGATTTCTGCAAAAATTGCCACAAGAAAAGAGGTGTAGAAGATTAGCTAGAATGACTCCGGGATTAAGAAACTTCTCTTTCAACGAAGGAAAGCAAAGTAAAATAAAGTGAATACCTGGAGAAAAAAAATCCTGCTCATACGCATAACTGGGGCCAGACCCCATGCAGCAAAAGCAATGATACCAACAGCTGGGATCAACTTAGGCACAACAGGGCTCCCACATAGAGCATCATATGACCTACAGAGTTCATGAAAATTATGTAAAACTTCAGTCAAAAAATATTTGATAAAAGAGCACAATAAAAGAAGCAACTCTTGAGAAAGAGGACCAAAAGTCCTAGTTAAACTGCAAACTTATCCACCTTAGCAATAATGTGCAGAGCAACACACTCAGCTATACTGCTACGATCAAATTGAAGGGGAAATACTTGCAAATTAACTGCCATTAAACTATGCTATATATTTATTAATCAATTTAGGTATGTGGCATACCTTGATTCACAATGATATTGACCTATTATTTCCAGGATCTGGAAAAAAAATTGGATGTGCATATGCATCAAAGAACTTATCTACCGGGAACTATATCTACCTGGTCAAGATCACAGAAGCAGATTTTAGAACAGGAATCTCATTTCCTCCTCCTGGAGTCAGTAGAGATCGGCACACAAAAGTATTGCACCTGGAAGGTGCAGCGCATATTGGCCCCCGTGTGCTACTTAGAAAGTGGAGCATCCAAGAATCCTGTCGCTGGAGATGCAAAATATTGAAATTTTCATGGTCTTAGACTCTATTAATAAAAAGCTTATAAAACCCAGACGCAAAAAACAACAAGAATTACAAGAGTAAACTAGATGTAAGTCGCTTGACAGAACACATATGATGGATAAACTTTCAATAATAACACAATATGTTTCCAAGTGCAATAACAAGCAATTGCAAGTTTTTTAAACAGAAAACTAACCCAGACCAGAACATACATGCAAAGGGCAGTAGTTACTAGTTAATTAATTATTAAGCTTATAGTTTTTCAAATCCACAGACAATTACTTACCAAACTATGCAATGAAGAAGTAATGGTAACCAAATGTACTCTGTTCTTCCCCTTTCCTGTGATACTCTGCGGGTAACAACAATATTATATACGAGCATTTAAACTTCAAAATAAGATATTTTCATATGATACTTCAAAAAAACAAAGTAAGTTTACATTACATACAATGTGTTGGTTGTAACCCCCCTGATTACTGTGAACTCTTAGTTCTTGAGATAATTGGATCGAACTAGCTCGTGTCATATCTAACTTCAAAGTGGAGAAGCCACCAAGATCTCAATTTACTACTTTGTGTTCAAACCAAATTTCAACTTGACTATGTCTTACAGGAAACTGTAAGCAGAGATCAAATGGGTAATAGTGTTCCAAGCAAACAAGTACAATACCAGAAAGCAAATATCAAAATATCAGAACATAAACAAACAAAAATAGGTAGACCAACAACAAGTATAATTTAGGTGTAAAGGTTTAGAAAAATAATAATAAGAACATAAGCATGAAAAGGTGAAATCTACCTAATCACAGATTTAGTTCCTAAGATAATTTAACTTAAAATAACACTTCATGATTTGTCATATATTTTTTTTTTCTTATAAAATTTATTTCTTCTTTTTTTTTTAACAAAAAAAATTCTCCTTTACTGTTAAGCTTTAATACCAAAACAAAACCAGGTTTGCAACCCAAGTTTTTTTTTTTTAAAAAAAAAAAAAGAGAGAGAATACTCACAATTGGAAGCCACTAAATCGCAATTACACAAGAAACAAAATCATCATTTCACATCAATCAAGGATGAAGGTACACCGAATCACTGCTTCAACAAAGGGGACTCTTGCAATCAACAAAGACAACCGAAACAAACAGAAAAAATTTCCGGGGAAATTTGAGGAGACTCTGAAAGGGACAAGAAAGATGCAGAAAATGGCGAAACAGTTGCCTGCAGTTTCCAGTTATGGGGAACAGATTCTCATTTGGGAAGATTTTGCACAGTTGGAAACGGAGATTACCAAATTGGTTTGGAACTGTGCTAATGTGCGCTTGGGGTATCGGATATTGTTCAGATGACGTGTCCCAATTGGATAACATTCTTTTGGGATTTTGTGGAATTTTGTTTTTTTTATGCACCGTCAAGTATTTATTTTATTTTTATTTTTAGATTATTCTTGCTTTTACTGTGTGGATTAAACGTGGCGTGGCGACCTCGAATTTCATTTTCAGTTTTACAGTGGATCTTACGTGGCGACTGGAGGCGTCGAAGTTCACATAACGTGCACGGATAGGGTAGTTGAGTTAGTTCGTTTGTTTGACGGAGTGAGTAGCTCCGTTAGTGATATTTGTTGAGTGCTATTATAAGTCATTACGACACGTGCGCGCCAACTCGTCAATAAACTCTTCTCCGTCTCCCTAATGACCTCTGTTTTCATTTCATACAAATACAACTATATTTGGCAAGCCGTATCATAAGTTTTTTTTTTTTTTTTTAGAGTAACAAGTTCTTAATATTTTTTAAATGTAACATTTTGGTTTTAAATTAAAAAGGGGAAATTGATTTTTTTTATTTAAAAATAACTGATTACCCATGCGTTTGTATAATAATTTATTTTATCTCCATATTTTTAAAAAATTTATATCTTCGTATTTTAGAAATTTTATACAATTTTATCATTCTAGTGGATTTCATTACGGATTTTGTCAACTTTAATTAGTATTTCATTTAAATCGTTTCGTTTGGTCTAATTATAAAAGTAATATTAATTTTGTCTGATAATTGGAATGGAATGATTTTTTATCTTTGCTGAAAAAAAGTTCAAAAACTGTTTGATAAAGTTTTTTGAAAAAATAAAATATTATTTTAATTAAAATCAAGTTTTTGTTTCTTTTTAAAGAAGTGTGTGTTATTGATTTGTTTTATTTTTCAAAATTGATGATTTAAAAGTTGAAATGTCAATACAAAGAAACTTATAAGCAAAAATAAGGTAAAAAATTTCTCCATTATTTTTATGACGGTTTGCTTTTGCCATCTCCTTGCCTATATTCATCCTTAAAACCAACTATTAAGTATTTTTTTAGAAAAAAGTATTGAGTTTCACTTTCTCAAATCATTAAAAATTACACCTTAATTTTTTTTTTTCTTTGGTTTTTTCTGGTTTTGTTATTTGGATTCTGCGGTATATGTGTTTTTGGGGATTTTCTTTTTATTTTGTTTACTTTGAGACAAATCTAGAAGAGCTTTTTTGTTGTTTACAAATCTGTTATGTGAGGATTAAGAGTTGATTTTTTAAATTTTTTTTTCACTGGATTGTCAGATGGGTTCTTGAATGCCTTGAAAAGGGAGAGCACCACATGATGTTCATCTCCCGACTTGCTATTTCTATGCCTTGTTTCAAGCTTCTATAATACCTTTGCTATGGATGCATACTAGGAGTAAATTACTAACAAAATTAGAATTAAGTAAATTAACTATTATAATCAAGTTAAAGGATAAAATTAACGTTAACCTTCAATTTATTATCTGAAATATTACAAAACATAATTCATAATTCGATCTATATGAACGACCAATCCATCAAAACGTCATTATATGGCTTATATTTGGACACACAAGTGAACCAAGAACTTGATATCCATAATGGGGACGTGCAAACCACGTGCTTAATTATATTATTACTGGCACAAAAAGAAAAAAAGTTTTATTCATTTTAGTCCGTGAAATTCATTTTTTTGGAATTTAGTTTCATTATTTCCAAATAAATTCTCTTCAAATGAATCCTAGTGATTCTTTTGGTATTATTTCAAGATTCCTTTCATATTACTAGTCTTTATTTTCATTTGTTTTAAATAAAAAAAAAATCATAAATTATAGTATTCAGTTATTTTAGTTTCTAAAATATAAAACGTCTCAGGTGGACTTTATGTATAATTTGGTTAAGTAACGAGGATGTTCATATTTGGTTTGGAATAGTATAAGGATATTCTTTTGCTTTTTACTCCAACGATAGATTTGTTTTCATTTCTTGCATAATTGGTTCTGTTTTCATCGATTTCGTTTTTAATAGTTTTTTAATTTTCATTTTTTATTTCTAATATTTTTGTTTCTAGTCATTTTATTTTATGTGCATCGATTTTTTCATTGTTTTTGTTTTTGTTGGACTGATTCAGTTTTCGATTCCTAATATTTTTTCTTGTTTTCCTTCTGATTTCATTTTGTATTATGCATAACTTTCTTTTCACTGTGAATTCTTGTTAGGAATAACATGAGAATTTCGATGACCGGAATTATTTTCCGGCAAGACTGTAATTAGATATACAAATAATAAACAAATGTAAACAAGAATAAACAGAAAAAATAATAATAACCAAAATATTTAAACAAACATAAATATCTTTATTTGCACCATGAATGTTTGTTAGAAAAAAGACGAGAATTCCGATGATCATATTGCCTTTCCCCCAAGCTTGTATTAGATATACAATTAATAAACAAAATATAAGCATGGATAAACAAACACAAAAAACAGAAAATAAACAAACATATACATATAATAAACAAATATCAATTAATATGAACAATTTAAAAAAACATATAAAAGAAAAATGACTTATTTTGTAATTATGTTTTATTTGCAAACCTATATTAACTTAAGATAGTCTATTGCATAATAATTTTTATAAATGTGATTAAATGTATTTACGGGAAATTATCTTTAAGTTATCAACATGTAGTTTTTAAATTATCAACATGTAGTGTATGTACTCTCAATTTTTTATATTTTTTCAGAATATACTTTAAAAAATGTTTAATTTTATAATATATTATACCTTAAATACTTTCACCTAAAAAAATTATATCTAAATAATAAGAATCAAATCGTAATGTTTATCATCTTTTACCTTTAATAGAGGTCAAAATACAATTTTTCACACCAAATAATTCAAATTCATTTTCAGTTGCTTACGCTAAGAGTTTTAAATTAATATATTTACTTATTTAGTTATTTAAATAATAAATTTATATTATTTAGTATAAAAATTTATATTTTAATTTCTGTTATTGATGCTTAAGATGAGTAAAAATATTTTTTGATATTTACTGTTAAAAATAATATATTTTAAGATAGAATGACATGGGAATATAATATATTAAAAACAGAAAAATTTAGAGTATATTTTAAAAAATAACGACAAATAATATTTATTAAAATGTTAAACATTTGAAAGATATCTCCCAAAAAAGCTACTACATAGTAAAAAAGAAAAGTTGAGTTACATTTGTAGTAATTGAGAATTTAGTTTGAAAAGTAAAAATTGAAGCCGCCGGTCTTATTTGAATGTTCTAAACGAATGTGACCACTGGAAGTAGAATCCAACGGTCTATAACTGCTCATCTTCTTTCTTTTTGCTGGGTCCAACTTTTTTTACTTTCTTATCGGGCTAAATTAGTATATATATATAAAGTTTTGATGTTTGTTATTAAATAAATAGTATAGTTTTTAAAAAGAATTAACTAAATAATACGTATATTATTTTTAATACTAAAATACATTTGATATTATTAAAATAATATTTTAACTAATTAAAATAAAATAAATATTAATTATTAAAAGTAAAAATTAACAATAGAAATAAAATAAAGTCCATAAGCATGTAAATCTCATTCTTTCCAATAAAAACTGTAGCCACCGTTATTATATTTTTCCTCCATAAACAGTAATTTAATTCGAAATAAAACATAAACATCCGCTTAAAACACAAAAATTAAATAAAAATTAAAAAGTAAATGACAAAGTTCACCTATTTAAATATAAACAAATTAGAAAAAGAAAAAGAATGAAATTGCTATGAACAAGACTCAGTTAGTAGTGATAATTTGATTGTTCAAAATTTGTAGTCACGTTAAATACAGGGACAACTGTAAATAAATGGAGAAGAAGAAAAATGCAAAACACAAAACATGAAAGTAAACAAGCACAAATTTTTAATTCATTAAGGATAAAAAATGTATTTTGACCCTAAAATATAATATTTACTTAATTTAATTTTATAAGATTTTACTAAATTCAAACTTCAAAATTACCATTTAAAAACAACTATATTTTTTTAACAAGACATAAATAAGAATAATTATGTTAAACTAAAAGTACCACATAGGTGAAATTAAATGACAGAAAAATACAACCCAAAGTAACCAACCAATTTCACTACCACCGTAAATAGTAGGTCAACTTGTCTGGATAAAAATGTTTCCCAAAATCCAAACTCGCTTATAGCCGTTGCGTTTCCCTACACATGCACCGCACGTGACCTACCCCACCAAATATTTGAATTCGGACCTGAAGCGCCTTTTTCTCAAATCTCATTTAATAATTTATTCACCTCCACTCTAAACGAACGAATCCCCCACTTTTGAAAACTCACCACCGCTACTTCTGTCCTCCTTCCTCTACCTCTCCTCCATTTCTTTCAGAAAACAAACATAACCGTTTCAGGAATTCTCTGTCTCACTGTTCAGGTATTTCAATTTCTTTGTTAGATCTCAGATCTACGTTTCGTTGATTATTGAGGTAGAAATGCCAATTTCAATGATATTTAGGCATCTTATTCTCTGTTTTCTCTGTTTGTTTTTATGGTTTTCAGGTTTCGTTTTGGTCTGTTAAAACGAATCCGCGATGGACAATGCAGAGTGTGTAAGAGTTGCTGTTAACATTCGGCCATTGATTACCTCTGAGCTCCTCATCGGCTGTACAGATTGTATCACACTTGTTCCGGGAGAGCGTCAGGTATTAAAAAAAAATCGATATCTCTTTGTGTTCACTTCTGCAATGAAGCTTCGGATTTCATTAATTTGTTTTACTATTAGGTTCAAATTGGTTCGCACGCGTTTACCTATGATTATGTTTATGGAAGCACGGGATCGTCTTCCTCCTCAATTTATGACGATTGTGTTGCTCCTCTTACGGATGCTATATTTAATGGTTATAACGCAACAGTCCTCGCATATGGACAGGTTTTGTATACTTCATAATTAATTACTGCTTGTTAATTGTTTTTAGTTTGTTTAAACTTTAGGATGATTTTTTATTTGTTCAATTACAGACGGGTTCAGGAAAAACATACACAATGGGAACCAATTATACTGGTGATGGAAATAACTGTGGAATCATTCCTAAAGTGATGGAAAGTATTTTTCGAAGGGTTGAAAAAATTAAAGATAGCACAGAGTTCTTGATTAGAGTATCATTCATTGAGGTGAAAGCCATTGACCCTTTTTTTTATGGTTATTACTTCATGCTAGATTGATTTAACTAATTCTCTCTTGCCAACAGATATTCAAGGAGGAGGTATTTGATTTGCTTGATCCAAATTCTGCTGCTCCTTCGAAAGTTGAAGGGGCAAATCCTATTAGACCAGCTGTGCCAGCAAGAAATCCTATCCAAATAAGAGAGACAGTGAACGGTGGAATTACACTTGCTGGGGTAACCGAAGCAGAAGTTAGAAGCAAAGAAGAAATGGCGTCTTACTTATCACGCGGTTCTTTGTGTCGGGCCACTGGAAGTACTAACATGAACAGCCAATCCAGGTCTTTATTCCATAATCTAATTCGTTGTTGTTTAGATTTAAAATATTATTTATATTTCCTCATTTTAAATGAGTATAGACAAAGTAGTTAATTGCTGCCATTTGTTTTCAGTCGTTCTCATGCAATTTTTACAATATCTCTGGAACAAAAGAAAATATCCCGAAATGAAAATGGAGTGAATAATGATGATATTGGGGACGATATACTGTGTGCAAAATTGCACTTAGTTGATCTTGCTGGTTCTGAACGAGCAAAACGCACGGGAGCTGATGGCATGCGTTTCAAAGAAGGTACTCTAGTTTTTTCTTAAACTAAACGGATTGCTGAGAAACCAAAATTTCAGTTGGGTTGATTTTAGATAGAATCCAAGTTATTGTATATTTATGTTCCATTTATTATATTACTTAATTTCAATTTATTGTGTCAGGCATTCATATCAACAAGGGTTTACTAGCTCTTGGAAATGTAATAAGTGCCTTGGGAGATGAGAAGAAGCGGAAAGAAGGTGGCCATGTCCCATACCGTGATAGCAAGTTGACCAGATTATTACAGGTACAGAACTTATTAACATTTATTATCAAAAGTGATGTTCAATAAACATTTTTCCATGTTATGTTTATAACGATGACGACATGCTTGACTTGTATTGTTTTACCTCATTAATCTATCAGCTTGAAAAAAAAAAAAAAATTCCAATACCTTATCATTGATGGTCATTTTGCTTGCAGTGAATAGTGTATGGCTTTAGGGAGCATACATTTGTTGAAATATTGAGCATATGAAATATATGAAAGTAGCATAAGCAAGTAATAGTTAGTTAGAGGAAAAGATCATGCTTAAAAATTCTGGTTGTTCCTTAATTTTGTTGATTTTTTTTTTCTTCTTGCTAACAGTAAACTTTCAATTTTTAGGATTCTCTTGGAGGCAACAGCAAAACGGTGATGATCGGTAAGCCATTCATCAAATTAGTATGTTGTAGGATCGAAACTTTAATCTAGTCATGTGACAGCAAACATTTTGAGCTTTTACTTTTTCATATTTGTTCTAGCGTGTGTTAGCCCTGCTGACACAAATGCTGAAGAAACTTTGAACACATTGAAATATGCAAATCGTGCCCGCAATATTCAGAATAAAGCAGTCGTAAGTTTGCTTCTGTACCAATATATGTATATTCAATTTTCATAATCTTGTCTTTTGCTCACTTTGGATACCTTCTTAATGATTTGCATGCTTAATCGTTTCTAAGGTAAACCGAGATCCAATGGCAGCACAGCTTCAAAGAATGAGGAGCCAAATTGAACAATTGCAAGCTGAGTTACTATTCTACCGAGGAGATCCAAGTGCACCATTTGATGAACTTCAGGTTTGTATATGTGTAAGAAGTAACTTTTGTACTAATTTGACTTGCTCATCTGATATGCATTAATCTTTTGCAGATTCTCAAGCATAAAGTATCTTTACTTGAAGCAAGTAATGCAGAATTGCAACGGGAGCTTCAAGAGCGTAGGTTTACCTGTGAGCACTTGACAAAACGAGCTATGGATATTCAGGTTACTCTCTATGTTTGTGTTTCAGCCTTTCAATAGATAGTACCCCTTTTTAGTTCGTAGTTTCTGATATTTTAGATGCTAATAAAGTTGCGTAATGAGATTTGACCCTTATTAATCATTACAGATTGAAAAGGATAAATTGTTAATGCAAATTGATTCAGCTCGCAACGGCAAATCTTGGGATGAGATTGAATCTAATTCAGATAAGGTTAGACTCTAAGTGATGATTTGCAATTTTGTCGTTGGCAACTTTTTGGCAATGTAGCCAGTATAATTATTTGCTAACAAAAATTTTTTAAAATCTTCAGGATTTTGATGTGATCAAAACTTATGTCTCAAAAGTTCAAGAGCTAGAAGGGGAGTTATTGCGTTTGAAAGCCTCGTCAAGCTCAAAGCGGAATGGGTTTGTTGATTGTTTGGATTCAGATGATGATGGGTTTCACATAAAACAAGCATCATTCCCATTTCTAAATGAGCTGTCATCCAACTCTGATACAACAGTTGTGGAGAATCCTGGTAAGTGTCATTCAATTTGTCAAATAGTTTTGAGCAATCATGTTTTCTTAAACGTACACCTGTGATATCTTCTCATATCTGAAGTATTCTGGTACATTTGATTCAGTATCAACTTCTTTTTAAGGGTTATATATGTGCTCCTAAAATTTTCAACTCATACCTATATTGCTTAACTTTTCTTTTGAATTTCTTATCTTTTTATTTAGATTTTACTTTCACTTACCGGAGTTGAATCTTTAAATCATTCGCAGAGGCGATTGAAGATGAGGAAAAGGAAAAGGAGCTTGAACATTCTTCCCTTCAAGAAAAATTGGATAGAGAGTTAAAGGAATTGGATAGGAAACTTGAACAAAAGGAGGTAAAACTGTGGCTAATGCGTTTTTCTGTCTGTCCTTTTTGGCTAAAAATGTGCAGTTAATATTCATCTTTTAGATTTTGCCTACAGCTATTCGAATTTAGCTTTTTGTGTTTATCTTTTTCTTCTTTGCTTCTCTTATACTTGGTGTAGGCTGAAATGAAGCGTTTTGCGGGTGGTGAAACTTCAGTTCTCAAACAACATTATGAGAAGAAAGTTCTTGAGTTGGAACAGGAAAAGAAAGCCTTGCAGGTTTGTAATATCACAATATTCATGTCCAATTTTTATGGTTACGATGATGGATACATCAATCTCTTTTTTTTATTCTTCGTGGCAGAAAGAGATTGAGGAGTTGAGATACAACCTTGCAAATATCTCCTCTACTTCTGATGATGGTGCTCAAAAGTTGAAGCAAGATTATCTTCAAAAGTTGACTATGCTTGAGGCACAGGTAAATTTCAAATTTCTTTATCCCATTCAATAGTAATTGGTACTAGATTCATGTTTTGCTCTGGCAGGTCGCAGAGCTAAAAAAGAAACAAGATGCACAAGCTCAATTGTTGAGACAAAAACAAAAGAGTGATGAGGCAGCAAGGCGACTTCATGAAGAGATTCAGAGGATTAAGACCCAAAAGGTGCCTTTTTATTCTATAAAGAGGCTATTTACTTTTTAACGTGCTGATATTTATGATCTTGATGCTAGCGCAATTGCATTTTCTTTAGGTTTCTCTGCAACAGAAGATCAAGCAAGAGTCTGAACAGTTCAGGTTGTGGAAGGCATCTAGAGAAAAAGAAGTTCTTCAGGTATATTCTGTCAAGTTAATCACACCATTCATTGTTTTAAGATGCCCTCTCTTTTTTTTTTTTTAACTTTTTTTTTTTTTTTTTATGATGCTGCCAGCTAAAGAAAGAGGGACGGAGGAATGAATTTGAGATGCACAAACTGCTAGCTTTGAATCAGAGGCAGAAAATGGTAAATTGTGGTGAAATTTAGAGCTAAGGACTTAATAATTTTTAGGTATTGAGTTCTCATTCTTTACATTATTATTTCAGGTTCTACAAAGAAAGACAGAAGAAGCTGCTATGGCCACTAAAAGGTTGAAGGATCTTTTAGAAGCTCGAAAAGCTTCCTCACGTGAATCTTCAGGTTAGAAGTTTTATGTATCATATACTTCCTATATTCATGAATATCTTCAGGTTAGAAGTTTTATGTATCATATACTTCCTATATTCATGAATATATTACTTACTGACATGCTTTTATTGTCCACAGGTGCTGGAAATAGCAATAATCCTGGGTTTCAGGTATTTATTTAATGGTGTATTTATTTTGGTATATTGGTGCTGGGAGTATTTCCCCTTATTGACACTGCTTTTTATGAGAAGGCTGTGATGCAAACCATTGAACATGAACTTGAAGTAACAGTCCGAGTACATGAAGTACGTTGTGAATATGAGCGTCAAAAGGAAGAGTGAGTTCCATTTACCAATCCATCTGGATATCTAATGTTGTTTCTATATTGATTGTTCATTATTGGCCTGGATATTTGAGGACTCTTCTGTTTCTTATCAGATGGTTTGAATTTCAGAACAATACAATGAGGTTTCTGTAATATTATGATTGAAATTATGTGTTTTTCATTACTTCAGGCGGGCTAAAATGGCTAAAGAAATAGCAAGGTTGAAGGAAGAGACTGAGATGCTCAAACAAAATAATTTAAGGTGAAGTTTACTTTGTGCTAATATTACCTGCAACACCCAATTAATATCCATGTAACGTTTTATTCAATTCCAATTAATACTTGGCTTTAATGTCATGAAATGCAGTGATCCATCGGCAATGTCTCCTGGTGCAAGGAATTCCAGGATTTTTGCGCTTGAAAATATGCTTGCTACTTCTTCTAGCACCTTAGTTTCTATGGCATCACAATTGTCGGAAGCAGAAGAGCGTGAAAGGGGTTTCAGTGGAAGGGGCCGTTGGAACCAAGTTCGCTCCCTGGCTGATGCTAAAAATATCATGAATTATCTCTTCAATTTAGCATCCTCCTCCAGGTGCATGCTGCGGGATAAGGAAGTCAACTGCCGAGAAAAGGATAGTGAAATAAAAGATTTAAAGGAAAAAGTAGTTAAACTCAGTAGTTTAGCAAGACATCTCGAAGTGCAGAAGGCACAACTCATCCATGAGGTCAGGTCACAGGTTAGTTCCTGCTTTCTTGTTTTTAGATAATGCAATAATACTCTTCAAAGGAAAGACAAAAGGCAAGGGCAAAAACTTATTACTGGTGTCTTCGCATTTTGACTCCTTGAATTAAAAAGTCAACGATACGAAATATGATTCTCTATTCTCTTATTGGTTTTTTTAAACTATATCCGAGCTATTCAGAAGTTGCCGTTTAACCATTTTTAAATTGCGTTTAATTTAATAGCGTCTGCTTTGCGTACCCTAGTTTATTAATTATCTTATTACTTAAATCACAGAATTTAGCATTCAACATGAGAAATCAATTAGATTCTGGGGTTGGTGACCTCAACAATGCACACAAGTATGGATTGCGAAAGCAGGTAAATTTTCTTATACAACATAAACAACAATGAAGCTATAGTACATATCTAGAAATTACTTTTCCACCATTTCTTGATCGGTTTACATCAAATTCAGTTGTCCAGCTATTGTTACATATGTCTTGCACCCCTTTTTATCAGGTGAATCGTAATTCTGTCATGATATTGGAGGATATGGATACTTCAGAGTCAGATGCAGAGCCAGATGCGGACTCAGCAGATGATGAATGGGTTGTGTCAGATGTGGACATGGCAGATGATGAATCTGCTAAGCCAGTGAAACGACATGGTAAGAGAAAGATTTCCAAGGGTGGTGGCAGTTCTAGTATTGGAGATATCAACAATCCAGAAAATTCCAAATTGGATTCTTCTAGTGAAGAAGGGGTTATTGCAACTGGACAAACTCCATCAGTATGTTGCACATGTACCAAATTTTCTTCATGCAAGACCCACAAGTGCCAATGTCGATCAGCGAAGGGCATCTGTGGACCATCCTGTGGGTGTGTGCCTAGTAAATGCTCTAACAGGGAAGATAAGTCTGATGAGTTGGTGCAATCGGGTGAATCTGCAGATGATACAGACATGAATCGGGATCTGGCTTCTCATGGTGCAATGCTGCTTAGGAGTGCATTAGACGATAAACCTGTAGAGAAAAATGATAATAAAAGGAAACCTTTGTCAGATATTGGAAACACAGTGGTATGCTTCTTTTGACTAAGATTATTAGAAATTCTCATTTGTTTAAAAGATAGTTTAATCTATAGCTTTAACTTTTATACTGGGTATTTTCATTAATTGTGCATTTCACACTTCCTGCAGGGCAAATCCAATGCACCAAAGCCTAACCAGAGAAAGAAATGGGGAAAAACCACAGTTCAGTTAGTTCCGGTTGCTCCTACTCCTACCACTACACAATCAGAAAAAGCAGAAGTTCCCCAAAAGGTGGATAGCAATAAAGGTGAGGCAGAAGTGAAACATGCAGCCAAATCAGACAATAATATTTCGAGCGAGGCAGATGTGACTATGACTCTGAGGTTACCAAAGAGGTTTATGATAGATGCATCAAATAGCAATGCCCTTTTGAGAGAAAGGAATGCTGAAAAATCACATGAATCGGTAAATAAAGAACCCAGTGTGCATCCCACAAGAAGTCCTGCCCGGCCGGCTAGAACTTCAGAGGAGAAAGAGAACTATGGCCGTTAACCTTGAAGTAAATTTCCTGACACACCCCAGTTGTTCGTTTACACTTTAACATGAAACATTCTTTTGTTCCAGTGGATTTTGGGGGCTGAGTTATGATTAATCTTGGATTTGTATGTAATTGGTTGGGAGTAGGAAAGGAGTGAGATTGGTTTCTTTCTAGAAATCCTAGAAGACAGGTTTTAGTTTAGTAATTTCTCGTTTGTTCTAGCCTCTGGTAGTATTTGTTGTTCTTGGTGCTCCACTAATGTTATCACAGAATTTAGCACTTTTTATGTTTTGTGTAGCTGTTTGTTTGTTTGTCCGCATAAGCAGATATTTAAGTAAGAACTTCGTTATGGCTTGTAATGGCATTTTGAGAGTGAAAGAAAGAGAGGAAATGAAGAGAGAAAACTTTGAAATTTTAGGGTTGAGTAAACTATTGGTAATTCTGGAAATAGAGGGTTTATATTGAAATTTTGTTACAAATTTTTAAGAATTAATTAGATAAAACTTTTAGTATATATTTTTAGCTAATTTCTGAAAATATGTGGTATTGACTATTTAGTTCATGTACTAATTTAGTTATAATTTAGTTCATGCATTTTTGCGTATTAGATAATTTAATACCTCGATTTTAATATTATTTTTTAATCATTTTATTTATTACCGTCAAGAACCATAATGTAATTTTCCATAAATTCTCTATCTAAGGACTAAAAAATAATTTTTTAGGACGGATGGAAAATTAAAAAGGAAAGAAAAGAAAGAAGAAAATTAGAGACTAGCGTTGACCTCTAACCACTGTTGTCATTGGAGCTCAGACGACGATCAGAGACCACTGATGGCCAGCCTAGAGATTAGTGAGCTTCACCAGCACTAAAACACTGTCAATCCCCATTAGAAACAACCTCCAATCGTAAAATAAGTTTTGCACAACTTGACACCTTAACCATTAAATTCACCAGTTTTCAACGATTCAAATGTCGATCAGAAACCGTCAGAGGAAAACCCGATCCCATGCAACAATTTATCAGGTACAGGAAGCATTCTAGGGCCCATACCATAACTTGCTGGAATCGAAATATAGGGCTATACAAAGTGGTAACAGGAAATGACAACATATAGCTAGTGCGATATTCAGAATTGCAGCTGTAGAAAGTGGCAGACCTTTAAAATTCCCTATTCACATGCAGTTGTTATTGCTTCGTTCAGGGGTGAGGATCCCTCACAACTTGTTAATAAGTTCTACATTGTGGAAAGATGGGCTGCACAGTTTGTTGAAAACTTTATCTCTATTCTGTGTAGGGAAACATAGCCTCAGCTAGAATAGAGTCTACATCCGGATGACTCCATAATGATTCACCATGATGGGCTAGGTCGAAGGAAGATGAATCGATTGAAAGGATATTTAACATGTGAACTCTTAGAATATCGTAGAGCCTCGTTAGGCCAACAGAGGAGTTTACTCGTCCCCAATATCAGCACCATCCTGATCACCATCATCAGGATCATGATCATCCATATCATCAGTCTCCTGTGTCTGCTGATCTGGAGTGTGTTCCAACTCTTAATGCTCATCCGGGTCCATAGCTGCAAATATCTTATCCATGTCTAAGACGCCTAACACATCTTCATACAACAAATGATCAGAGTGCTGACATGATGCCACTTTTGCATGGTGCAAGAGGCCGATTGGCTGAAGGTGTGCTGGCTGAGGGACCACTCGTTGTATACCACTGTTAGGGATGCGGCCTCCACGCTTCTTGCGACGAACTAGTTGCTGCCCTTGCTATGTCTAGTATTGAGCAACAAACGTCTGACTAGGCCTGATGTCGGGCTGAGTTTGATGTACTTGAAGACTGTGCCTTAATTGATCATGCATGCTTTGGACCACATTTAGACAATCCTGAGCAGTTAACCATCGCTGGAAACGTCAGACCAGCTGATCCTCAGACATCTGTAAGTGTTCCTGCTGAGATTTTGTTTGTCATTGTGAAAAAAAATAAATCAAATAAAATAAGAAAGAGAAATTGAAATAACCAAATAAATAAATTAAAGAAAAACTTACCAAGGTTGTGTAGGCCTCAATAGAGCCTGTGTAACATCGCTGCACATTATGGGAGGGTCTCCTATCCTCTGGATTCATTATGTACCGAACTGTTTGCGACTGATACCATTTCAAGTACTCCTGTGAGCACTTGGCGCATCCAATGTACTCCTCCTTAAAGAGGGTGTCTGCTCGACGCTCGCACTCGTCGACATACACCTTCAGGTACGTGGGCCAATCAGCTGCGGGTATCAACTGCCTGTGCCTGAACTATAGTCTCACCCTCCTAGGCACGTCAAACTCGACCACCTCAAAGAATATCAGTGACGTCTGAGTGGTCCAAATTGGTGCTCCCGCTCTGTACGCCTCGGGTAAGGCGGCCAGGACGTCCGGTGAATACGATATCTAGGAGAATTATCAAACAATAAACATTAGTTAGCATATAGATAAAAACAATAAAATATAACGAACTTGGAAACACATACCTCAGAATCTTGGAGAACCGAGAGCTGGTTCCGCTAGCCAAGTAAATTATGGCTTATGACCTTTATCAAAATCTTCATCGTGCGCCACCTTCAAAAACAAAGAAATATCAGTTAGCAGATACAGATGAAAATAATAAAATACAAGGAAATAGAAACATACCTCCGCACGTATAGACAATCATCAAACACTTTAAGATATCGTGGTGGGAGTTGCGGTCGGAATGTCGATATCTGCTCTCAGACCCACATCTGCATACAGTAAATTTCACTCATGAGTTAGTTATATGCGCAAACGTGTACATAACAAACAAATAGCAATTAAAAATTCAAAATACTTGTAACAGCAATAGACATCCGTAGACATAGTCTGTACTCTGTACTGTCAGCTACTTTCAAACGCTCACTAACGGTAGCAAAATCAGATTTACGTTGTTTTTCAACGCATCGCAGAATAAAAATGCTCTCAGCATCCACATCATAAAGCAGTGTGCTCTCTGCTGGTACACAACATCCGACAAGCCGTCTGAAACAAGTGTCTATAGGTGCCTCTACACGTCGCGAAATAGTAATTGACTGTGCGAGATGTCACCGTCCTTGGGGGTGAATCCCAAAAAATCCTGGCAGTACACATGTCATCCTGGACCGGGTGCAACATATCATCCCGTCATTGCACGTCCGTCGACCCGTAGCTCCATCATCACCTCAACGTCTTGAAGCGTGATCGTCGCCTCTTCGAAAAGTAGATAAAATGTATGCCTCTCTAGACGCCATCACTTCACCAAAGCCGTAAGTAGGGTCTAGTCATACTGGGTACCCGATCCTCCTCAACATCGCGAACCCTAACTCGTCGATGAAATAAAGGGTCCGTGCACTCTCCGTCTCAAGTTGCTTTTCACGTAACTGCGGCTAGTCGAATACTGAGGGACCGATCGTAACTTTCGTTGCCTTAGAATACCTAAAAATATCGGTACTCCGTCTATAGGAACAGTAAATCACGAACTATGGTTCCTGATCCAAGACCCTCTCATGCTGCAAACTAGAAGATGAACTTCTCTATTGCTGCATGTAGTTTTCGTAAAATTTTAATACATTTAAATTTATCAATTTTTTCTATAAATAATAATATTTATAACTAATAAATTTATTTTTATTTTTAAATATTATTAATAATATCATATGAAATTAATTTAATAATAGTAAATAATATTATTAATTTTATGGAAATAATAATAATAATAATAATAATAATAATAATAATAAATAATAATAATAATAATAATAATAATAATAATAATAATAATAATAATAATAATAATAATAATAATAATAATAATAATAATAATAATAATAATAATAATAATAA